>MU279805.1:0-183532 GCA_022385655.1 Xylaria intraflava | reverse complement strand
AATTGGTCAGAATATCTAGTCTAGTGGGTCCGACCTACCAGAAGTATCACTAGCCACAATCAGCCACGCAGCTGGTCTGAGCCCGCTGAGATAACCGGTTAGATAGCTGACTTGCCTGCTTGCTTCCTTGCCGAACTGAAAAAGTTGAGTGAAGCAGCTGTCGCCAAATTACATACACCATGCCGCCTCGAATACCGGCCGTACAACGCCTCAGTGGCTTTTCATGTAAGTTGTAAGAAACACGGAAAGTCTTCTCGACATACTTAACTGACTGGAAAACTACAGTATGTCTTCGGCCCGCCGCAATGGCGTCCAGCCCGTCTCTCCTCCCTATAACCCAAACCGCATCGCTGTCGCAAAAGGAGAAGAAGCGCCTGGCAAAGCAGGATCCTTACCGATGGGCCCAGATGCAGCAGCGTAAGAATGCACATCTAGAACGCCGCGCGGAGCTTCAAGAAATAAAAAGACAGGCGATGGGCGATCCCATCCGCGGCGTCACCACCCCGTTCGTCGAGTCCTTCGATTCCGGTGGACAAGCGCCGCTCTCTACACCGCGCCTTGATTCGGACGGGAGCCCCATAGAAGAACCGCACTCTCTTCCCACGTCGCCTCACATTCTCAACAACCTCGTGTCTAAAGGCGAACTGGACGCCGCTCTCGAGAATGCCTTTGCTCTGACGAAACCAATGCAGTCAGAGTACACCAAATTACACCCCGAGGAGATGTTGAATAAGGAAAAACAGCATGAAACTAACCACGCGATCGCTGTCGAGGCGGTGCAGCGTGTCTTGAACCTGGAAAATGGCTCCGCCAAGGACCGGCGCCATGCCAACATACGAAGGTGTATTGAGACCTTTGGCAGGCACCAGACCGACCTGATACTCCCACCGAAAGCTCTTGCGAGGGGCCAGGAGAGACAAGAGCGGCCAGTTCGTGGCGGCCCCGATACAGGTAGCAGCGAAGTGCAGATTGCCATTCTGACGGCTAAGATTCGGGCTCTTGCGAACGAATTGGAGAGGAATAGAGGATACAAGGACAAGGTTGGAAAACGTGACCTGAGACTGATGGTTCACAAGCGCCAAAGACTTCTGGCTTACATGGAGAGGAAAGAGAGAGGTAGTTCTCGGTGGAAGCACATGATTGAGACTCTCGGCTTGACTGAAGTAACTTATAAGGGCCAGATCGACGTGCACGCACAGAGTAGATAGAGAAAGATGTACTGAATGATATGTGATTCCAAAGAGCATGTACCCATTATGCCATCTACTATGTAATATACAACGCCGGGACTCGGGATGCTGAACTGAACTGCGTTGCAAGGAGCGACGACTTTGCGCCTTCACCCTTCATCTTACCCATGTGACATCCTCTCGCGTCATTAATACTACAGCGATTAAAGAAAAAGTGCAGTGCCAAAATAAAAAAAGAAAATCGGGCTTGTAAAAATCTATGGGTTCCCCTTAGAACACGCTGATGTAGTTACCAATCCTCTCTTTCTGATTCTGTGCTATGCACTCAGCAATCCATGTGATGTTTCGGATTTCCTAAGAAACGGTTAGCCTGTTAAGATGGTCGGGGCGATATGTCGGCTGCTCGACCTACCTGCTCCCTTAATTTCACCCATGCGTACACGATAGCGTAGGTGAACTGCCTCGTAAAGGCATTCTTCGAAATTTCCATTTCCTTCTGGTAGAACATGTCCTCGAGACTCCTCCCGCTGCCACCAGAACCACCCGCCATGTTGCCGGGTCCTGAGGGCCCGCCACCAAGTCCTGCGGCATCAAAAAAGCCCTTGTAGTCAGCCACGCCATCAACTGCTAGCCGCACGCCCTCGAAATCATCCGCCCGGGAGAGCATCAACGTGCCTTCTGGATAGAGGCGGCCGAAGCTCGGGTATAGCTTCTTGCGGTCTCCCTTGTTAAGCTCCGTGCCGAATGAATTGAGCGTGATATTGATGGCTCGTCTGTCGGCTTCGAATTCCAGGATCTCGCTCATAACTTCAGCAGTGGGGGTGCCAGCCATGTCCGGGTGCGTGTTGACGAAATTGTGGAAGTCCTCGAGGTAGTTCTTGTAAAGGGTGTTCCGCACAATCTCAATGTTCAACTCGTCGAGGTCCTGGTGACTCAAGCTACCCTTGAAATAGGGAGCCAGCGGCGTCTCTATCAAGACGCTGTTGTAGAGCTCTTCGATATTGGTAGCGACACAGAGAACCGGCATAGTCTCGAACCAGCCCAAGGGATGGCATCGCTCCAACAATTCGCGAGTGTCTCGTTCGTGCAGTGTGCCGGTAATGAGCAGCGCAACGTTGTCGATCATGTAGCCATAAGTGAGGTAATCCAAGAATTGCGCCAGTGAGCCCACGGAATTCGCACGGACATATCTGAATTCGGAGACGAGCTTGTCAGTTGTCTTGGCTGCGAGGGTGGAAGTGGACGGGTTCGGCGGTAGGGCGGCCAGGAAATCGCCGTAAGCTGGACCAAGCTGGAGTTTGAGATCTGGTTGTCAAGTCAGAGCACTCTGCCACTGGCCTCTAGGTAGAAAAGATGATGAATCACCAACCATCAATAGTCTCGCACTGCGTGAGATTGGAATAATTGGCACCGGTGAGGAGGCCGTTTCGGTATCCACGAACAATGCCCTCAATGTAGCTATCAACGAGGTGTTAGCATGTGCCGTAGTAGGTCAAGCGTCACGGCCACAGCGCTTCGAAGTGATCGGATCGGGTTACTTGCCCGTTGTTCACATTGAAATATAGGCCCTCCATCTTCGTAAGGGTAATATCCTGTAAGTCAAGCGATGATGGGGGGGGGGAGGTTGGATGCGAACAAGAGGTAGATAACGCGATGCTTGCTGGTCAATGGACCTACATATCTAGGTACCTGTTACTGCCTACCAGTGCCACTGTGGCGTATTTACTGTGGCTGTAGGAAGTCCGCAGCGCCTGGTTGCGGGTGCCTCGGGGACTTTTAGGGGCTTCCAGCGCACAACCCGGGTAAGTTGCCAACCCAGGTCGGCCATGTGTACAGACTGTACCCAATCAATCACTAGAAATGTCGTAGGTCTTCGCTAAATTCCGCTTTTGGCCGAACATGGCCGGTGGCCTGTTAGAATTAGTAAGAGGTCAACTACACGTATACGACTGCGGTCCCTAGATACGGTAGTTATGTCTCGATACCTGCCTGATTGCCTTCTCGTTTGGGTACGCAGTGAGTCAAACACATCCTTCTCGCTCGTCCTTGAACTCGCCAAACTGTTCTGGAATAGTCGTACCACGAGGAATTCTGACCCATGAGCCGTCCCTAATGGGGAGACTCCGCCAAACGAGTTATCCCCAGCGCTGATGGCAGGCGCTTTATCTACCCTGTAACAAATTCGGTTGACTTGCGTGAAATTGTGGATCATGTCTTCAATTGGCCGAACCACTTTCAAACCTAAAGCTGTGCTGAGTACGAAATACCCCTACGTGGCTATTCACTCGACTAAATCAAGTCCTCTCGCTCATAAACTTGGCTCAGTGTTAGTGCGGTTTGGGCTTCGCGATGATCTTCATCGACTTGGTAACCCTCAGAGAGTGTAGCACCGGTCAGCCAATAGTTACCAATTGACCGATTGAGCGTTGGCCACTGTCCCACCCAATGGATCAGTGAGATCTGTGGACGGCCGGCAAGCCGGCAAATTTGACCGTTAGAAAATACAGTCGGTTTTGATGAGACCGGGTGTAGAAGCAAAAGTTGCGAATGTTGAAGTGAACCGTTTTTGCCTGGACCCATTTCAAGATCAAATTGACGAGTAGAAACCTGGCCGAAGCCTCTATCTGATCCTCGATTCGGTGAAAGGTGATCGATTTTATGAAACCCATAATGGGTAGTCCGCGTCGCTCAACAGCACGTCGAGGTATCTGTTTCGGATTCCGTCTGCCCGGTAGTAATAGTCGATATCCGACCTAGCCATCTGTCTGGTGTCGGTAAATAGACTTCAGTCGGGGTAAACCATATATAACCACAGTTATCCGCACTTGTCGCTTGTTCTCCCAGCCGTCTTCCAAGCAGGACCATCAGAAAACATACCAATCTTGTCTACCCATTGCGCATTGTGTTGATCAGCACAGATTGGTGTATATCCCGGCAACCAGTACACCGATAGCTAATCATGATTTATCCATCCCCGTCAATCACGAAGACGACCGTGAGGGCCATCGTCCAACACTCGGTGGATGTCCTGGGCAACCCATATCAGGAGTCCACCTCCAAGCCCCTATCGATCTACGGCACCGCATGGATACCTAGCTATGGTGTCCAAACCAGAAGGACAATTGAGGCAATGGTTATTTTAGTGTTTTTAATCGATTCTCGCATCACAAGGCACAAATGGAGGCTTCAGTGCTTTCAATCCTGAGGTTGATGCTATTCTCGACACGCGCGGCTGCACTTTTGTAGTAGCCGTGGCCTTGGGCGCGGACGAGCATCTTGAATTGAAATCTGCAGGCCGCAGCGGCTGCGAATCCCTTCTGCCACCGTTGAGGACAAAAGGGGGGTGGTTCATGAAATGTTCCTTTGAATGGACGCGTGAGTTCATCATCTAGGTACCTATGATTCAACATGGTGAAATCCAGAAATACATGTACTTCGTAGGTACATGCCATATTTCGTAGGGCGTGATGTATTACAAACCCAGCTAGGTCACCCCCCATAGTCGGCCACATCACCTGGCTGGTCACTGGGTGCTGTCGCGAGCATTCGCTAGATGCCATTGTTGGCCAAGCCGGCTTGGTGGCCTATCGGCGTTCGCAGCTCGTTATGTATGAAGTATTCGGTACAGCGTGTGACGATTATAGGTTGCGTGACATGCCATGTACAGAGAACTTACGCCACTCAGATAAGTACTTATCAGCCACGCCAGCCCCATTCTTATCTAGTTGCACTAGCCTCAACCCAGCGTGAAATTTTCTTTGCAGAAAAATACATGAAGCTTTAAATCCAGGTCGTTTCCTGCTTTCCGGTCGCAACACTCTCCCAATTGGCGAACTCTCCCCCCCCCTCTACACAAGAGCAGCTGCACCGGGCAAAGGAACTGACAAGACATCCTCAATATCCTGCAGTCATGCCTCTCTTTGTTTTGGCCGAAACGCCTGCGGGGTGAGTTCAAGCTTTCATCCCAGCTACCGGTCAACGCCTGCTAACGAGATGGTAGCTACGGCCTGTTCAAGGCGAAGGACAAGAAACTCCTGTCGCGTGATGACATCACCGACCAGCTCTCAAGCGCCGAGTCGATCAATTCTATGTGAGTTCTCGCGTGTTTTCTTTTCCCACCGCCTCCCGATCTTTACTGACGCGCTACTTTCTGTCCAGGCTGTCGCTTAAGAAGATGGTCAAGTTCGAGGATGCAGCTCAAGCACTAGGCGAATACAGCTCCTTGACTGAAGGAAAGGTCACCCCTTTACTGCAGCAGCTCCTTTATGACATCAAAGAAGAGAGGAAAGCGTCACTTGCTGTAGCCGACCCGAAGCTCGGCGCCGCGATTAACGTTCTCCCCGAGCTTCAAATCTCACCCGTCTCCGATTCTTCTACCAACGAACTTTTCCGAGCAGTGAAGACATACCTCCCGGAGTTGTTCCCCGAACTCGACCCCGATTACCTGGGCAATATGGCCCTGGCTCTGTCCCATTCAATCTCCCGCCACAAGCTCAAGTTCTCTCCCGATAAAGTTGACGTTATGATCGTGCAGGCGATTAAGTTACTGGATGATCTGGACAAGGAATTGAACAACTACGCCATGAGAGTCAAAGAATGGTACGGCTGGCATTTTCCAGAGATGGACAGGATTCTTAATGATAACCTGGCGTACGCCCGTGTGATCGTGCGTATGGGTATCCGAGAGAACGCTGTCAACACGGACCTCTCTGAAATCCTCCCCGAGGATCTGGAAGCCCGAGTCAAGGCAGCCGCTGAAGTTAGCATGGGTACTGAGATCGACGACCTCGACCTAGAGAACATTAAGCTCCTGGCTGAACAGGTCATCAGCTTCACGGAATACCGACAAGAACTCTCACAGTACCTGACGTCGCGCATGAAGGCGCTCGCTCCCAATACCACCGAAATCCTTGGCGAGCTTGTTGGCGCTCGTCTGATCGCCCACACTGGCTCCCTCATGAAACTTGCCAAGAGTCCCGGCAGTACCATACAAATCCTAGGTGCTGAGAAGGCTCTTTTCCGAGCTCTGAAGACAAAGCACGATACACCGAAATATGGTTTGATATACCACTCGTCGCTCGTTGGACAGGCCACCGGCAAAAATAAGGGCAAAATTGCTCGCTCGCTTGCTGCCAAGGCTGCCTTGTGTCTTCGTGTAGATGCACTCTCCGATCTTACTAGTGAAGGTATCGATGGTGCCGATATTGCAATCGATGATGATGAGAGAGCCGAGATGGGTATCAGGCTACGTGCCAATCTTGAGGATAAACTACGTCGATTGGAGGGGAAGCCTCTCATTGCCAAGGGCACCAGGATTGCGCCTGTCGGAACTACTCCTTCTAAGTTCGAGATTAGGCCGAAACGGAATTACAACGCCGACGCCGACGCACCTGTCTCGGAATCAAAGAAGACCACTTCAAAACCCTTAATACAAGAAGTCGAAGACACGCCAATGGCGGATAATGACAGCGAAGAGGAAGAGGAAGAGGACGAAAAAGATTCAGACGTTGAGATGAACGGCACAGAAAATGGTATAGTCATACCCTTCCACATTTTTTGGTCATCTCGACCACTTCAGATGATGCCGAGTGTGCCCAATAGCTCCCTGTGGAACAAGACAGCGTGACATTGGTAGAGCGACTCGGGACAGCGAGAATGAATAAGACATATTAAATGTTGCATTGGCTAACGAGCGTACAGGAACGCACAAGACGAAGCAGTCAAAAGAGTCACGTAAGACAGCCCAGGAGGGAAAGCGATCCACCAAAGCCCAGGGATCTTCAACAACACCTGCGACTCCCAGCGGCAAATTGTCTGAGGCAGACTATGCTCGCTTAGCAGAGGAGGCCGGCATTTCGGTCAAGAAGTTCAAGCGGAAGTTCGAGCGGGGTGACGTTAAGCTGAGCGCCGACGGCTCTCCACAAGTCATCAGCAAGAAGGATATCAAGAAGATGAAAAAGGAGGAAGCCAAGGCTGCCGCCGCCGCTGCCGAAGCTGAAGCTGAAGCTGAACAGTCATCGAACAAGAAGCGAAAGCACAATGCTGACGATGGCGAGAAGAAGAGCAAAAAGAAGTCTAAGAAGGAAAAGTCCTCATAGACTGTTAATACTGATAATGTATTATGCAAAATGGCCATGTTTTTATTCGATCATGGTGGGTGGCGTTCCGGATCACATACCAGATGGTTGTCGTATAGGAGTTCAATCGGGTCTTGTTACTAATTGTCTTTGAATCGAGCTGAGCCAAAGGAAGTTCTCCATGTTGAATACTTTGCACAACAACTTGCACTAAGTTATGCTAGATGGCTAATTGAGATGACAAACCCGAACAGCACGCAATGTGGATGCTTCAAGTCTTATCGCCCGAACCAGGCCTCCTATTGTCTAGCAGGATCACCCTCCAATGCTTTACTCACTCGATGTCTTTGCCTGTATCATGTCTTGTCTTCACCCGCCTGCATCGATGAAGTTGCGGTTTCTGTGGAAATACTAGTGGTGTTTCACGCGGCAAGTGAGCTCAGACTGAGTGAGTGTATTGTTTTTCCACCAACATGGCCCTGTCTGATGAAGGGTAGTATATATATTTTACTTTTCCCTCCCAGAATTTAAAAATGGAAGACCACACAATAAGGTATATCGTGAGGTTGTGGACGGGGGAATAGGTAGACGGCGGTATTGCGAATATTGCGAGTATTGAATGCGACTGACGGTGATAATATCGCCGAACACGCTACCGAGATCGGGAATCGGGTCGGAGTAACTAACCCGTCCCACCGAGAAGGGGCTCATCCGCTCTTAACTGGCTGTCGTTCTTGGCGGTTTCTACCCCGGACAACCGTACGATGGAACCCAGCGGCGCATCTTCTACGGGGACGGAACATGTGCGGCACTAGGCATGCTTTGACCTGATGGAAGTTTTTCCACCAAGTGCGACAATGCTGCCGAGAAGGGGGGTTTGCTAGTCTTCGCGATCTCTGGCGCCATTTAGCCCTTTTTCACTCGAGTACCAGAGCATGTAGGCTTTGCGACAGGAAAAGGGGGAACGAACTATGATGTAATGATCTACCGAGGTCAGCGCATCTGCTTTGCACGAAACGATCGCATGGCCCTCTGTTTGGTGCGGGTAGGTGGTAGTGCGCCAAACGGGTCCGCCCCGATCGAGAATCACATTTCCCCAGGGTTGCATGATGTAACCCTGAGGAACTTCGACTCCGATTTCCATCTATGGGATCGCAGAGCGCCTTTGGGGCTAGCAAGTTTGGGAACCCCCCCAGGAAGATTAGGGTCCTCGTTGAATGGAGACGGATAATTCAAGCGCGCCTGGCATTGCTGCAGGCCCGTTTAAAATGCATGGAGATGGCGTCCCAGGTGAAACCAAGTCTTCTAGCAACGAGGGTACGTCCGGTCGTCCAAGTCGGTGACGATGATGGTGCGCCAAGGGCTTCTTGCCGCCTTAGGGCTTCTCATCCTCGAAGTCCAAGGCCAGAACGACAACCTCGGTCTAGCAGACGGTTATATCACTATTAATACGGACAATTTCAACGCCAAGGTCGTGAAGGACGCCCAGGTGCTCGTGTCGCTAACTGCCGCAGGAAGCTCGTTTGACTTCCTCCCTTTCGACCTGATATCCGATCGGGCAAACGACGGCCAATACCATTGGGGCGATATTACGTTTCGGTACCGCCAACAGGGTAGCAGTAAATGGATCGATGGCGACTCTGCAAAAACACGCAAGACCATCAACTCCATCACTACCAATGGGCTCGCAGCCTCAAATCTGGCTCCTACCCTCGGTAGCACCCCGCTGAATATCACACGAGAATGGCTCGATGTATCTGGGGATCTTGGTCTGCGCTTCACCATTGAGAACTCAGGCTCATCGACTATCGAACTGGGCAGTCTTGGCTTCCCAGCCGAATTCAATAGCATCTTCACTAATAGACAAGCCACCGAGATCCAAGAACTATGCTCCTTGTCCGATCCATACATTGGCATGCACGCAGGCTACATCCGTGCCAGTCCCGTCGCCGGTCCTGGTGCGGCCGTCGTCGTGACTCCACTCAATGGCACTGACACCCCTTTCGAGGCTTACCGTAATCTCAACGAGCCTTCATTCTCCAGCACCGGTTATGGCAGTCAAACGTTCGAGGGTCTCTACGAGTGGCAAGTGCTCACCAAAGCATGGGCTGAGAACGAATGGGCCGATGTGACTCCCTGGAACTCGCCATCTTCAAAAACGCTCGAGCCTGGTCAGTCCATGCAATTTGGTGTTCGGTTTTCCATCGCGAAGGAGGGTGTTCGCGGAATTGATGCAGCAATACGCAAGACAGGCAGGCCCGTTGCCGTTGGCGTGCCTGGGTACATCATTCCAAGGGGTTCGGCGGCCCAGCTTTTCCTACAGGCTTCCTCGAGCGTGCGCTCGATAACGAGCGAGCCGTCGGATGCCTTGGTAGCCAAGGAGATATTGACTGGTTCTTACACCATAACGCCGTCATCAACAGCATGGGGTCGCGTGAGATTGACAATCACGTATGCGGACGAAACTATACAGACGGTCCATTACTATGTCACAAAGCCGAACGCAGATGCGTTAAGCAATCTAGGGACTTTCCTCACTACGAAGCAGTGGTTCGACGACACCTCTGACCCGTTTGGCCGGGCCTATTCTGTCATGACGTATGACTATGAAGTGGGCGCCATTGTGACCCAGGAACCTCGCGTCTGGATCGCCGGGCTTAGCGACGAGGGCGGTGTAGGCGCGTATCTTGCTGCGATGATGAAGCAAGCCATACAGCCCGATGCCGACGAGGTTGCGAAACTCGAGATGTTTGTCGACAAGGTGCTCTGGGGCACCATCCAGACGAGTGATTACAGCGTGCGAAAGAGTATCTTCTATTACGGCCTCCAAGATTACCCCTATGACTCAAGCTATGACTGGACCAGCTGGACTTCGTGGGACAAGTCAGCTGCCTATGCCATCGACCGCGCGTATGACTACGTGCATGTGACCGGCGCCTACTGGTCTATGTATCGCGTCGCGAGAGCTTATCCTAATCTCGTGAAGAGCCACACATGGGACTGGTATCTAGAGCAGGCGTATAATACCATCATGGTAGGCGCATCGGGTGTCGGGTATAGTGCAGACGGGTTGATGGGCGAGACCGTCTGGGGAGAGATTCTGGCGGACCTGACACGCGAGGGGATGACGGATGAAGCTTCGAATATGACGGCGACTATGAAGTCCCGGGCGGCCCATTGGGACTCTGTGGCAGTTCCTTACGGGAGTGAAATGGCTTGGGATTCGACAGGACAAGAGTAAGTACTGGCAACGCCTGCCCCCTGGTCTGACCGTGAGAAATTCTAAGGATGAGTTGGCTAATTGCATTATGGCTTAGGGGTGTCTATTACTGGACGAAGTAAGTCCCTTTTTCTGTTCTCGTGAAGATATGAGATGCTGTGATGCCAGAGACAATGGACTAACGGGATGACAGGTATTTCGGGTACACAAACACCGTGAACAAGACCGTGAACAGCGTATTGGGATTCATGCCAACAGTGCCTCACTGGGGATGGAACGGCAATGCTCGGCGCTATTGGGACAACCTCGTGAGCATCCTCGCCTCGCGCCCAATTGTAACGGCTCTTCAGGTCCCGCTAACAATGACCTCAACAGTACGCCGGAAAGCTCGAGCGCATCGAACGCCAGATCCACCATTACGGATCAGGACTCAATGCCCTCGTGCTCCTCTCAGCCTTCTGCAGCGATCCGTCAGACTCGTATCTATTGCGAACCGGTTACGGTGGGACCAGCGGTCCCCTATCGAATATCAACGAGGATGGCTTCGCGGCCGCGTCCTTCCACTCCTGGCCAGACACGCTGAAGTGGGATGGTTACAGCGGCGACTACGGCCCAAATTTCCTAGGGATGGCCCTAGGATCCGGAACCTACGTGGCGCAGGACAGTGACTTTGGTTTGTTGGTATATGGCGGTACGCTTACATCTGCCGACGCTGAAGAAGTCGCCGTTACGACTCAGGGGCCAGTTCGACGTAAGATCTTCATCGGGCCGCTCGGCGTGATGATCACAACCGATGCCGGAAGCATTGATAACTTCAGCTACAAGAGCGATCAAAGTGGTATTTCAGTCACTTTGGCCCAGCTATCTAACGGTCCATCAACAAATGCCACTGTGCTATGGGTTGAAACCACTTCGGGATCCGCCGAATATAAGGTCTCAAGTCCTGGGATTAAACAAGCACGTCAGGGATGGTCGATCCCGCTTTCTTCCAGGGCGGTGACCGTCGAACTGACGCAAACCTGAGCGTATAGCGGGAAGAGCATATCGCGTCACCATCTGAATGCCTGCCTAGGTTTGAAGGGTGGAATGGCCGAAATAGTTGTAGATTAGCAGTTCGTAATAACAGCGGTCATATGTTTTTCGACTTTTACTATGCGACCGATATACGAGCGATGCCGCCTGTGACTGTATCAAGTATTAAATTTGTATTATATGTTAACATATTTGTGTCAGACGATGTGTGTGAATACCTAGGTAACTGGCGTCTCTCTTAGTGGTGGTGGTGGTGGTGGTGGTGGCATTACTAGTAGCCTGTCCCCTGCCATTATTAGGCCGGCCCTTGACAGCTGTCACCAGCTGCTCAATCTCCATTAATCTACTATCCTCGGACCGCCAAGTCGCCAACCGGCTACATAATCTGAAAGTTGTTCCCGATACATCATCTTCTGCATCAAACATCTCTCGCGGCACTCTCATCACTGCCGTCAAAAATGTCAGACAGAGCGGCCTCACCGCGGCACTCGCGCGGTGAATCGCCGCCCTCGCACACCAGGGTCAGAAGCGACAATCGCAGCAAGTCGCCCTCGCGTCATTCAGACGACCGAGGCGCAGACAGCCGCAGAAGACGCGACGACTACCGATCCCGAGACGACGATGGGCCCCGAGGCCCGCGCGATCAATGGAGGGATCGGAGAACTCGCGACGAGGACCGGCCGGACAGGCGATACGGGGACCGCGAAGGAACTCAGCCCGGTCGAAGAGACAGGTACCAGGACTCGGACGACCGCCGGGACAGGGATAGGGATAGGGACAGAGATAGGCCGAGACCAAAGAAAGGCCTTGGAGGTTTCAAGTACAAGGAGAAGCGTCGCGACGAGGATGACAGTCGCGATGATAACCGCCGAGGAGGTTCCTACCGAGGCTACCGAAACCGCTCGCCCTCGCCCCGCCGAAGAGACCACGACCGCGACGAACCCGCATCATCATCGTCATCCAAGAAGCCAAAGAAAAAACCAGCTGAGCCAGACACGTTGAAGCCCCCCACCCGGGCCCCCGCAGCACCCGTAGCCAGCGGCGAGGAGATGATCATAGTGCACGTGAATGACCGGCTAGGCACAAAGGCCGCGATCCCCTGCTTCGCAAGCGACCGCATCAAGGAGTTCAAGATCATGGTAGCGGCAAGGATCGGGCGGGAACCGCACGAGATCCTGCTGAAACGGCAGGGCCAGCGCCCATTCAAAGACATCCTCACGCTAGCCGACTACGAAATCAGCAACGGAGTACAGCTGGACCTAGAGGTCGACACGGGGGATTAAGAAAGGAGAGCCGGAAATAAAAACGACTCCAATTGTCAAAGAGCACGCAGGTGCCTTCGAGGTATGGCGGGATGGCGGGATGGGCGTATCTGCGAGAAAACCAAGGTGGAAATAACGAGAGACAAGGTAGTTCGTTCCCAGATAATCATTACTCTTAGTTCGTCATGGACGTTAACAGAGCCTAGCCGCTTGTCTCCCTAGATTTCGCGATGGTACCTTAAGACCCCTGACCTCAGACCGTGATACTTACTACCTCCAAGGCAAAATGCCTCCTTTCCAAATAAGTACCCCTGACGGACGCCCCTTTCGCCTTACATCCTTCAAAAAGCTTGGTCCATGTGTCCCAAAAAGGTCCGGAGAATTGGCCTTCTCCCCAGCGCCCCTAGAATTATGCCATCTCAAGCCTTCAAATCCCCATGTCCTTTTGTTTGAGTTCCTAGAGTCTGTAACTTTTTGAGCGCAAAAGTACAACTCTTGGTGGAGACAACATTGTGAAAAAAAAAGAAAAGAAAAAGTATGTTACACATTATCGGGCTGGTGTTCGTTCAGTTCTCTGCCCCGAGCATGAACAACTTGGGAACTCTTCTGCTCCTCATAGATGAAAACAAAAACAGATGGCAGTCAACGGGTGCGAGGTGCTATATTCATAAACTAGCCAAGCTCTAATGCCGATACTCAAGCCATTGTAAAGCCGCGAGTGGTAGCTTACGGCTTTTGTTGCTTTGGATTTCCTATTCAAACAACGGCCCGGTACCCCTCGTCCCGCCCACTAATTAGGCGCGTATACTCTTCTGAGGAATAAGAAGTTTGCTGGACCGCCTCCTGATAGCCCTTACTCTTCATAGCTACATGAAATGTAAGAAGCAAGCCAATAGCCGTGCCCGCGACGGCCAAAACTATATTTATAGGAGTAGGATCACCACCAAAGGGGCCGTGTACTAGCGCATCTAACCCATACTGCGAGAATGTGAGGACTCCAGAAATACAAGTTATTGTCCCATAAAGCCGACCAAAAGTCGCAAAGCCAAACACTTTGGTAGTGTAGTCGCTTAAACACACAGCGCATTAGTCCAGGATAAGCAACCATCCGAGGCGTGAATAAAAACTTACCACATTGCAGAATAGTACAAAGGCCGGAATATAACGAATAGGATAACCGTAGTATAGCCGGCCCACGCAAAAGGGAAGCAATTCAGGATGCCAATCATAGCGATCAGCCCGGTAAGGACCCCAATAATCGCCGTGACGCTTAAGCTATTCAGCAATAGACCAATGAATGGCGTGGTTACAATGCCGCCGAGTGGTAGTGCGATACCAAAAAAGTTGCTAATAGCCTCGGCGTCTTCGTCTGATTGTAAGAGGTACCTATACTGAGACCGAATTGTCGAGATGAATATGTTCATTTTCACCATTTGCACAATCGTCAAGAGCAGAATGAGGATAAACCAAGCTGTCATCATCTGTCGGTGAGCAGGAAGGCCGTGTAGCACACCCCATACACCGCTCGTGAGTTGAATCTCTTCTTTCTTTTGGGCGCGTTCCTCTCGTTCGCCGGCGTCACCGAGGATATCCTCTATCTGGCCGAGTTTTAGCAAACGGCGGTCGGTACGACTGTTTCGAACATGCTGGATTTCCGCTGGGTTGCCAATCTCTTGATCCGAATCGTGGAAATCACACGTTGCGTCGTTGGCTTTCTCAACCTTTTGCTCCAAGTCAGGAGTAGTTTGATAGGCACAACGGGGCATGAAGGCGAACTCTCCGACCAGTACGACGACTGGTACAGCTATATAGGCAAAGAAGAACTGACTGGGCGTAAAGGAGCCATTTGTAGCCTCCCAAGCCAGCCGATACAGGAGGAAGACAGCCGCTGAGGCGTCAAACGAACCTGTTATTATTGAAACAACCAGGCCGGAGTGCTTTGGGAAGGCATTTGCCAACTCGAAACTAGGGACGAATAGAAATGTACCGCCAAGTGACAAAATAACGTTACCTAGGATGTAGCCATCAAACTTAGTGATCGTGAAGGCGTAGCCTAGTAGTACACAACCAGTGGCGATGAAAATGGCCGCTGCGACGTAGCATACCCGCCTCCCATAATGATCCAGGGAGTAGCCGGCAAATAACGATGACATGTTCGCTACCATGGAAGCAGAAACGAAGGAGAGATTCAGGCGCATGTCCTGCTCGGGGCATAGAACGGCGTGCAACGGTTTTCCAGTAGTTGGAGTGTTGCCACATAATTCGCTATAAACACCCTCGGCAACCAAGACGGGTTTCAAGGAGGCGAATCCAAAGACAATACCCGAGGCGAGGCAGCATAACGTGGCGCCGAAGACGACTTGGGCTGTTGGATGAAGTCAGCTCTATAGGCTTCGGCTTGAATTACGTCCCAACGACATTTTTACGGAACACACGTACCCAGGCGTTTTGCGGTCGAAACCTTGTATGCAGCTATGTGCGGCAATGGCCCAGCAATTTGCTCCGGAGACTCGAGAGGGTCAGTAGGGGCAAGAGGATTGTAGCTCAGGGGGCGCCAGAGCCGGATAGACTCATCATCATCGCCTGTGACCTCACGGTCAACGCCTTCAGAAGCGGTGACACTTGTAAGAATCCATGTTAGACGTCACCACTCATATGAGAAGAAACAGCTGAGTATCAGTGGGGGTCGGGGATGTGAAAGACTTAAAAGGCGTACTGCTGGGCGAGCGACATTGAGCCTCGCGGCAAGGGGTTCAGGACTTATCACGCCAGCGGCAGGTTTCGGAGACTTGGCAGGCGAACTTCTAGGAAAGTCGGAGAGCCCAGACCTCGGGCCGGCGGTCAACAATCTGGTAGGTGGTGTTGTCGGGTAGACCCGTGGATGATCCCCGGCAACCGGATTATATAGACGACAGGTACGCCAATTGCTACGCGTTCAAACCGCAGATGTACATGGGGCTGGATGTGGTCACGGAATTCACTCGGCATAGGAGGAGCAGCGAGAAGACGAGGAGCCGAAGACGTCGTAAGTTTATTATAGGTAATAGATAAAGTCTGGTGGTGTAGAGGGCGTGGATCGCCCCCCAGCATGACGACCGCCTCCAGAGCTTTCTAGATTGCGACGGGTCTCGCGAATCACGGGCTGTTCCGGGCTTCCTGCCCAGGCCAGGCCAAGCCAGTACGTAAGCCACGCAGGCTGGGAAGTTGCCAATGCCGGCTGCATCTGGAGCCCCGAGGAGGTGCTACCGAAATGAGATTGTGGCGAGATCGGAGATGGGAAGGAGCACCTCTGGCAGCACATGTGCTGCTGCTCCTTGGGCAACGGGCATTCGAGACCAGCGCCGGCCCAGGTGGCCAAGGTGGCCGGGATAGCCATTATGCGTATTCCGTACAATGCGCACTAGACAGTCTAGACGGCTAACGGGGGTGATGAGCAAACACGGGATGCATGATGCATGATATGATGCATCGCTGGACCACGTGGTATTGCAGACTTCCACTTGGAGACGGTCTTGCTATGCTGCCAATGACAATGTTGACATTTTGATTGCTCCAGACGACGTCAATACTAGGTGCGTACCGGATCGGCTGGCCACGCTGGTCGTCGCGAGAACGATCGTCGCAGGAACGATCGTCGATGGAGCATGCATGATGACATTGAATTGCTGGAGAGGGAGGCACGTCCAAGTAGGGTACATGGTAGGTGGTAGGCACGGAAGACTTTCGTACGGACAACCTTACCTTACATACCTCATGATACCGGTAGATACATAGGACCCCAATTGCCCATCTAGATGGGTGGCGCTGCGGGGCGTAGCTAGAGGAGTACCTACCTTAGCCACCGAGATATGGCAATAACCACCAATGGCAGCAGACCCGGCGCACGCTAGTGAGATAACGGGCGTGCTAGCGCACAGTATATGCACTGATGCTGGCAATATGCACATACACGGTGCATGATGGCCGCAGCTATGCACGGGAGTTGACCGACTACGCCAACATAGGGCAAGCGTCACGCGCTAGCAAAAGCTTGGTATAGCCCCGACCAGAGCCCGACGTCCCAGGCCGTCCTTGGCAACTGGCCGCGACTCTCCCTTCTGTCTCCTGCCTCCATGTTTTCGCTCGAGCGGTTCCGAATTACTCGCTCATCGTTAGGCAAAAATGTGTCTGTCCACGGGCTCTTCACAATAGCACCACATACATAGTGGACGTCCATGCCGTTGGAGCGACCAACTTGGAACAAAGTAGGTAATACTTGCACAGGCTGGGATCAGTCGCATACCGGGCCATAACAACGGGAACGCGGCGTGATACATAGGTCGTGGCGGTCGACGTCGCCTACATCGGTCTTATATAAAAGCATTCGATCGTCTAATTCTCCATCTCCCTTACGTCAATACGATGCAACGCGCGGCCGAAGTCTCCTAGCGCCTACGTACAAGAGCACGGCTGCTTCGAACCATGAGACACCCTCGTCTTGCCCGTGCCCGCGCCCGCACAGCTTTCAAAAGCAGAGGCCAATCGGATACGAGCAAAGCCGCCACTATCTGTGCCAGCGTGACCACAGGAAGCTCAGAACCCAACCTCCAGCAGCTCTTCATGTGTGCCCTCATACGGTTACTCTGTTTCATACTCGGAAAACAAGTGTATAACCAACTAGCCTTGGTGCATCCTCTCGGAACATTGAGTTGGATCACCTATAAGACAGAAAAGCGGCGCAAACATGCAGAATGGCCAAAACATCATTCTTAATGCATGTACGTCTGGCTGATCGACCAAACTTATCTGGACCGGCCCGCCTCCCAACTCTCCCAGGTTCGGCCTGCCGGCATCTCGGTTACATGGCGACTTGCCTCCATTGGTGGGATGTGGACGCAGCTGGCCGAAACCGAACACGCCCGCAGAGCTGACCCAATCTACACAGCATGATGTACAATGGCCAATCTCTCAACTTGGGAATTAATAATTAAAGCCTGGGGGATGACAAGGACTAATGCGTAATTTCACAGATGGTCATACCGAGCCAGTTGGTGGCCGCTCTCGCCTTTGCCACCACGCTCGGTCAGTCCTCTCCGCCGTGGCTAGCCTCCATCACAGATACAAATACGTCAAGCAAACCAAAGGCGGGGGCTGTTCGAAAAGTAGTAAAGATCATCTTGCCCAACGACATCAGAGATAGCCGGCCACGCATGATTCGCTTGTTGATCTTGCCAGTCGAAAATTCTTTACCGCCCATCACCGAGGGCCGTCGTATCAGGGCCATTCAGATACATAACATAACCAGGTTCCCCGCTCGCTTGACTACCAGCGTGAATGTAGGTACTGTATACCGGCGTACGACACCCAAGGATAGATTGCAAATTAGCCCTCCCGTTGCACTCAGCAACTTCACCTGTAACCCGTTCTCTCAATCGAGCTTTTCCACCGCAGCCCTGGTATCATCTCCAAAGTCAAATAAACGACCACCCAACAGCGCCTGTGCCATCGGGTCGCTTGCGCTTCCACAAACCAACTTCTTAGCGAGGAAATTCCTCGTGCGCAAGTCGGTGTGATTCTCCTGGAGCTGAGACGAAGATAACCTGGGAAACCCGATCTCATTACCGTTCATATCCTTCATTGTGTCAGCTTCCGTATCCCAGACCCATTCCCACTGGTAATTTGGATCCGAGTAGGCCCAAGGGTTGCCCAGTTCCTTGCATTTGCGCGTTGCGCCTTGGGGAAGGTAAGGCAACACGTTGTTGATGTATGTATTTTGAATGAAGTCCGCCGTGAAAAATAGCGCCTTGGGCGTCCGTTCAAGGTCCATCTTGGAGACGGAGGCTGTAGGTGGTTCTTGATATTGAAACTCCGGGTGGGTGAAGAGGTGGCGGAGAATGGTTGCGAAGCTGGTGCCAAGTTCATAGGCCTGAGCCGGGGTCGGATGCTCCGAAGCGGTGCTTGGCATCGGCATTCTGCTTAGTTGATTTATCCAGTTCACTCGTGCGATAGAACAAATGGTCCGCAATACTAATCGTATATTTGTTATATACTCTTCTTCCCTTCAGCCGACAATTGCTCCGAAAAGGTGGTTTGCAACCTAGATTGACAACTAGTGAGTCATCACGTGACATAGCACCTACGTCACCCTGTAACAATAACTTCCATATAAAGAGGAAATAAGAACTTGAACTTTGTAGTTATCCCCAGCACCATCCCGAACGGCGTTCTCCATTCCTAACGGGCATTTCTTGGCCGTTCATACGTTGTAGGTTATACCAAGCGGTAGTTACACACCGTGTGCATAACTAACAGGTATGTACTTTGTACAGTATGACGTAATTATACTTACTGGATAAGTGTATAACGCGACATTGGTCAGTTTGAGAGCAGTCACGTGACCTGGCGTCAGCGTATACGAGTCTCATAAGAGCCCGTCAACGCGCCCTTCGAACAATGTCGCCACCTAATGACTCGTCTCTCGCCCGGCTCGGTACCACTAGCATCTTTTCTATCACATAAATATTCCCTGGGAGCGCCTTCTAGGTTGGTTCATCCAGGCTCTGTCCTTGAAGTCGTATATCCAGCGCAACCAAGTAACCCACCCATTATAAGCCTTTAAAGAGTCATGGCAGCGCGAATAAGGCGCAAGCGCATCATCGGATCTATTTCCAAGGAAGACACGGGCCATAAAAGCTCACACATAAGGCCGGTCCCATGCCGCGAGATCGCAACAGAGATCGTCCCACGGCCAGAGGAGATGGGCCCGCAACTCCAACGCATCGCAGCCAGCAACCGCACGGCCTTCGAGAAGAAAGTCTGGACGCTTCTGTGCCAGATCCCGCCGGGCTGCGTCTCCACGTACGGAATCATGGCCTCCCACCTCGGCTCGTCGCCGAGAGCCGTGGGCAACGCGCTGCGGCGGAATCCCTTTGCCCCGCAGGTGCTATAGTAGGATGGGCACAGATCGATCCTGGATCACTCTACATACGCACTGGATGTAGCCTGGTCAATAGGACTGATCTGTGTATCATGGATGAATCGAATGATGAATCTAGCTAAGATAGAGGGAAGGGAAGCTTCCCGATCGGGATCTAGGTACAGGCACAGTGGTCACGTGGTCACGTGATGCAGTGGATAGGTCCTTGCTCCTGCCTTGTACTACATGCCCCCCCTTTGTAAGAAACAGAAAACGCGTCCTCGCGTTGTAGTACTGCTGTTGTTGTTCCAATTGCGATAGCTATGTGTGTCTGCTAGTGTTGAGTGTGTGCCAATGATCAATCTTCACGTGGTTGAGTGGGATCTCGTCGAGTCTCCCGTGGTTGGATGAGGCGTAGGAATTCTCCTATCTTTGCGAGCCATCTTGTCGCTTGGTGTCGGTCAGCCTAGTCCCAGAGGTCCTGGTCGAAGTGGCGCAATTGTCTTTGTGGGGCGTCTTCTTGTTGGCCCAAGTCATTCTGATCAGGATGTTCATTTCGATCGTTGCGCTGAACCTGTTGGTCCGGCTGGTCGTCAGCCATTGGTAGACCGGCTGGATCCAAGTCTTCAGGTATCTGTTCATTGTCCAGAGTGGTGTCGGCTGTGTTGATTGGCAAGTCGTTCGGGATCTCGTGATCGTCACCGACTGGTGGGATACTTGGAGTCTCGTAGTTGACGTTTGTGCGATCTGAGGATGCAGTCTTGTATGGGATGGATCCCGTGCTCGAGTATATGTGGTTGGCCTGCAGAGGTCTTGCCGGGGTCACGACGTCTTGATTTGCGGACTTGTCGATGAATGTGTCTGGCGAGGTGCCGTAATTCAGACTGGATTTTCTTCCACTGCCGTCTCCGAAAATGGTGTCATAGGTCTGTGTTTGGCTCGGGGTGTCATCCTTCAGTAGGTTCACGAATGCCGAGTGTGTCGTGAGTAGCCTGGATTTCTTCTGGCTGGGCTCGCTCGAGTGTTGTTCGACTACTTTTTCGGTTTCTCGAGCATGGCTGATTTCATCGAATTTTCTCTTTAATGTATCGTGGTTGTCCCTCATGCTTGCCATTTCATGCTTGAGCTTATGAATTTCTTGGACGTATCCCTGAATTTCATTGTGGTTGACTTTCGTAAATTTATCGAAGGCGACCTGAAGAATGAGTCTGATTTGGCCGTCGACAGGTCCGAGAATTGTGGATTGGATTGTTTTTGCCACAAATTCCTGTACTTCTCGAATGGTTTCGTCGTGTAGATCTTGCTGTTGTTGGACGATTGCCTTCATGTTCGCCTCGATAGTGGGCCATGGTTCTGAGATGTTTCCTGGTCGTTGGATCTTGATTCCTGGTAGCTGGGATGGATTGTATGTGATCACCTTGTTCTTCAACGTGTTGAAGGCTCGTTCCGTGTCGGGATCGATTTGTACCATATGCGTGAGCTGTGCGCTCGTCTGGATGGGGCCCATGGGCGGTGCTACGGGAGGTTGAGTCGCTGGTGCTATGGGCAGGATGCTTTTGTATTTGAAGTTGTGTTTTTTTGCCCATTGCGCCCAACATTTGGGAATGACTCTTTTTCGTGGGTTTACTGCAATCCATGCGAATCCTGCGTCGATGATTCGCTCCCTGATTTAGGATGGGAAGGTTCCGAATCCGAGGTTCGCGTCTCCGATGATTCTCAACGCGTCCCAAAACTCCGCGGGGGAATCGTCCATTGTCATCGTAGTATCGTCAGACCAATTGGTTTGTGCGCCGATTGCTAGTGCCTTGTCGAGGAAGGTGTTTGCTTGGATCCAGATCTTCGTGTTTGATTGTTTTTCCAATGGCTTGGTGGATGCTAGATAGGTCATGACTTTGTGCTTGTCAGTCCATTGCTTTGGAGGTGCGATCTTCATTACTGCTGTCCAGTAATCTTTCGGATCTGTCAGGCCCTCGAGATGGAGTTCTGATTGGTTGAGACCATTATTGCGTTTAAGCTTGCGGCGTTTGGGTCCTGCCTCGGCCATTGGCGTCCACTCGGTGGGTTTGCGCCAACGTTCGACGTTCAGATCGGCCTGTAGTTTGTCATTCTCCGCCTTGGTCATGACTAGGTCCTCACCATAGTCCATCTGAGTGAAAGGGAAAGGATTCTCTGATTGTGCCTGCTGTGCGTCGTCGCCGTCTTGTGATTTGCGCCTGACGCTTGTGGCTTTGGCTGGTGCCATCTTCTTTTTGGGTGGCATCTTGAGTATTTGGCTAAGGGTATGGATAGAAGTGTGAGATGTTATACTTAGCTGATACCGGGTCGCGTGGTTGGTGTGATGCTTGAGTATGGTGGTTGTGGTTGGAAGAGGGGAGAGTGTTGTGAAAAGTGGCGATGGGGGTTGGTTTTGTTGTTGTTTGTCGCTTCGCGCCTTCCGATGTTGGTGCGCCTTCTGAAAGTGTGGTGTGATTTCCCTTATCGGTTTGGCTCCGTATTGGGTAGCGGCGCTCTTTCCCTCTGTGGGCTTACAAGCAGGTCAGCCAATCAACCTCGGCAAGTGCGGTCGTCTTCGTGCGCTCGTGGTACTGTTCTGTCAGTCTGGGTACGTCCTTCTGGATGGAGTCCGCAGGTTCCCATGTCGGTTCATCGTAGCTCATCCACTTGACTTTATAGTATAGCTTCTTTTCGAGGTCGCCAGGTTTCTTCATCATCGCGTGGGCTTCTATACTCTCTATTATAAACTTCTCCGTCCCGTCTTGGCGTAAGGGACCGATCTGAGGCGTGGGTCTGTTGAAGTTGTCTGGCAATGCTGGGATAAGGTATTCGATGGATATATCTGGTTTCCATTGGAGCCACTTTGGTAGATCTATCTTGTATTTGAGAGGATTAATCACTTCTTTGATGGGGAAGGGACCGATCCTTCTGAACGATACCTTCGTCTGATTGTTCAGATGGTACCCATCTTTACCTGGCTTACTCAACTTGATGTAGACCATGTCCCCTGCTGAGAGTGTCGGAGGCGCGCGGTGTCTATCGTCGAAGTATGCCTTCATTCGAGCTTGTGCCAGGGCGGTGTGATCAGCTGCTTCCTGTCTAAGAATCTGTTGGACCTTGCCGTAGTCGTCGCCGAGGGACTGATCCACGGGGAGGAAAGTCTTCGGTTTTCGGCCGTATAGCATTTCGAATGGTGTTCTCAGAGTGGTAGATGATGTGGATGTGTTCATGCAGTGTGTGACGTGTGGCACAGTGTCCTCCCATTCCTCAGGATTCAGCCTTGCACCCAGTATTGCGATCATGCTGGTCATAAATGTCTGAATAGTGCGCTCTACTTGTCCATTAGCCGAATGGTGATGTGCTGCTGTTACCTTCATTTTTATATTGGCGGCTTTGCACAAACTGGTCCACAACTGGCTGATGAACTTGCTGTCCACGTCCGATATAAACGTATCTGGGAGACCCCAGTCTGCGTAGACGTGTCGTATGTATTCGTCAGCCCACTCTTCGGCTGTGTATGTTGATTTTCCTATGAGAGTCTTTATCGCTTTGGAGGTTTTGTCCACGATCAATAGGATCACGTCGTTGTTTTGTTTGGAAATTGGTAGCCCCAATATGAAGTCCAGGCAGATTGATGTGAGTGGTATCATCGGCGTATCTATAGGTTGCATGTCGCCATATGGCTTTTCTGTGATAAGCTTGGATTGGGCACATTCGGGGCATGCGTTCTTGATGTAGTCGGTAACGAAATCCTTCATATTCTGGAAGAAGACGAAAGTCCGGAGGTACTGGTATGTGCGGTCTATGCCGGGGTGAGCCCTGTCATCGTGTGCCATGCGTAGGACCGATACGCGTAGTGATGACGGTATGACCAGTCTGTCTCCTTTTCTGTCCATGAAGTACATCAGCATGTTCTTGGGATCTATTCTGAAGGAATGATGGGTTGTATGGGGGAGACCTGTGTCCTTCGTGTTTGCCCATTGGCTTGTCAGTCGCTTATATATGAGCCGTAGGGCTCTGTCCTTGTCGTAGCCGGTGGCCATGTCCGTCGCGAGCTCGTCTGAGATGTGGATAGACGCTGTGGTGATGTTTGGGCCGTCGTGGATTTGTACTTTGGCTTGGGGGATGGTTTCTTTTGGCTGTTGCGCGCTCGTTTCAATGGGAGGCGTTGTTTTGTCGGCAGTCTTCTTTGCCCTAGCTCGTGTTGTTTTTATGGCATTCTTCTTTGCCTGAGCTATTGTGTCCCCGGCATTCTTCTTTGCCTGGCCCGGTGTTGTATTTGTGGCATTCTTCTTTGCCTGGGCTCGTGTCGTGATCATCACTTCGACGTGGTCCGGTTCTTGTTTTCTTGGTAGTCGCGACAGCGCGTCCGCGTCCACGAGACTCTGTCCTGGTACGTGTATAATTGTCATCTTGTCCGCAAAGCGGGAGAGAAAAAGTCTCCAACATCGCAATCGGTCGGATACCTTAGGGCGGCCATTGGCATCCATAAATGACTGTACTATGGCATTGTGGTCAGTGTAGACGTATAGTTGTTGATGGTCTAGGAAATGTATGATCTTCTTCAACGTCCATACCAATCCGCACGTTTCGATTTCACATATGCCGTACCTTGACTCTGTTGGGGTCAGCAGTCTCGAGAGGAAGAGTATGGGGCGGATCTTGCCGTCATCCTGGATCTGGTATATCGCTGCGCCAATTCCGTTTCTCCTGCTCGTATCAACCCTCAGAATGAAAGACTTATCATAGTCGGGATGTGCCAGTTCGACGGCCTCGCACAGTCGATCCTTGAGTGTTTTGAAAGCGCGTTGGGCGTCCTTCCATAGTTGTGGGATGCGTTTGGTCAGTGCCTCGTATTCTGCCTGTTTCTTCGGATCTACTTTACCATCGTCGTCGGGGCGTGGTGGAGTTGGTGTTGGAGGTAGTTGACAGGCCTGGGCGAACTGCTTCCTCGAAGGATTCTTCTTTGCGTTGCAACCTTTGAATCCTATTGTTTTTAATTCGGTCAGTGGTGCCTGTATTGCAGCAAACCGATGTATCCAGTTACGTTGGAAGCCCATCAGTCCGATGACATGTTCAAGGTCCTGAAGATTCTTGGGCATCTCAAGCTCCCGGATGGCTGCTACCTTCTGTTTGGTCGTGGAGAGACCCAGGCGCGTGACCCAAACGCCGAGTGCTTCCAGACCTCTCTGTGCGAAATGACATTTTTTTAAGGACATGGTACAACCTGATGCGGCTAATGCTGTGAGGATCAAGTCAAGGTGTGTGATGTGAGACTCAATGTCTTTCGAATAGATGATTACGTCGTCTATATATACGAGGCAGAATTGCCAAAGGTATTTGCTCAAGGTCGCTTCCATGCGATGTTGGAAGAAGCCTGGTGAAGTGGTCAGCCCCATCGTTGCCATCGTAAATTGTTCGTGACCTCGATGTGCTGTAACGAACGCGGTCTTCCATCTGTCTGCTTTCGGGATGGGTTGTTGGAAGTATCCCTTCATAACGTCGATGACGGAAAATACTGTCGAACCATGCAGGGCGGAGAGTATGTCGTCTTGCCGTGGGAGTGGGTATGCATCGTTGATCATCCTCATGTTGACTTTCCGTAGGTCGACCACTACCCGTGGTTTTCCTTTCTGCCACACGATGAAGGCTGGCGATGCCGCCGGGACGGGTTGGCCTAGTGGGACCGGTTCCACAACACCGCAGTCCCTGAGTGGATCGAGGACGGAATCCATGGCTGCCCTGTCCTTTTTGGATTGTCGGTATGGACGTTGGTAGAGTCCGTTCACGTCCGCGTCCGGCTTGAATCTAATCGGCATTTCTATACCGTCGTTGAAACGTCCCAATTCATCCCTGAACAGGTGGGCCGACTTGTTCAAGACGTGTTCGAGTTTCTCCAGTATCTCTGGAGGCCAGTCCTTTGGAACATCGATTCCGTCGATTTTTATGTTCGGTATGGCGGCTGGGCTTTCGTTCTCAGTTTGCGGACTCGGAACTGCGAACGGGTAACCGTCTCCGTATCTGTCGTCGGAGTTGTCGTGTTCGTCCTCCTCGCCTCCGAAGCCTATGAGCTCTGAGAGTTTAATCGCGTGTGGTGTTTTGTCTTTGGCTGCGATCGTGAATGCCTGTATCGTGGTGTCTATGGTAGTGGGGCGTATCGTTCCCACGCGCTGTCCTTTACGCAGTAGGATGGGTGCTGAGCCAAAGTTGGAGAAAGGAAGTCCTTGGTCCTGGCCATCGGTTATGGCTTGGATCATGGATCCAAACATGTCGCCTGTGGGGTCGGTAAGTGTGTCTGGTGTTACGAGATATCCGTCCGCTCGGATCGGAAGGTGTGGGTGACAGATAGGAATCGTCATTCCGTGTCCTGCATCAATTTTGCAGTCGTTCGCTACTCTGATTGTGAAAGTCTTGTTCCGGTGGAGTTTTGGCTTGGCTAGGCAGGACGCCCACACTCGTCTGCCGGTATCCGCGATCGAAATTTGATCGTTTTGGTTGTCTCCTCCCCAGTGTATATGCATTTTGTGTGGCTTTAGGAAGTCGAGGCCGAGGATGCATCCGGGTCCTAGTTCATGAACCAGGTGTACTTTAGCTGTCGTCGTCCAAGGCTTCTTATCTGTATCCAGCAAGGTGACTGGGATCTCGGCTGTTTGTGTAAGGACGGGTCCGTCGCCTCCGAGTCCTCCTGTCTGGATACTGCTTTCGAGTGTCTCCATTCTGGAGCCTGGATAGTACTGATCGAGAAACTTGTATGTCATGAGGCTAAGCGGAGACGCTGTGTCCGCATATATTTCGAACTGACCCGTCGGTCCGTAATTCATAATTCGTAGATGCGCGAAAGAATGCCATGTGTGCTTCTGGCCGTGTACAATATATGATAATACTTTTTTTCGTCTAAAGAAATTCGGGCAGGCACCACCTCTTATTTCTATGCTATCAAGCGCCTCGTCGACTGTCATTTTTGGTGGGTCGGCTTCGGCTTCGCTGCTATCGGATGAGTCCGGGCGATCATTGCTCCGGTCCAAAGAAATCGTCTGTGGAGTTTGAGATACTATTTTATCAGCGGAAGTTGCAGCAATGGGGGTTCCAGGGACGCTTTGGGGTGGCTGGTCGTCCCCTGGTGACGCCGGCCCTAGTCGTTTTTCGACTCGTCCTCTGGGTGGTCCAGCGTTCCATCTGATTGTTCTGTGTCGATAGGTGTCTGGAATGAGTCCATCTGCTCAAGGATTGAGGGTAGATCCTCGTCGGGCAGGTGATAAGTTTGCCCCGACTCCTCGTCCTGTAGACACGGGTTACCATCGACTACGAACACTTTGGCGTCTCGCATCTCTGGTGGACGGTTCCCGGCGCCTTGCTGTCCCGTGGCCTCCCGTCGGTCGTTGAAAGGACGTCCGCCGTTGTTGTTGTTGTTGTTGTTGTACCTGTTGCCTCGCCAATTATTACGTCCCCAGTTTGGCCGGTACCCCCAGGGTCGTGAGTCCCGGGCCTCGGCGTCGTCCCGGGTTGCGGGCTTTGGCTCGACAGGCTTCAGTTTCGCCACATATTCTGCGGGCATTTGAACCTGTCCCGATGGTACGTCGGACCTGTTCGTCTCTCTGTTTCTGCGCTGGAAGTCGTCCCTTCGAGAATTGATCATGGATTTGACATCGCGTATTTGCTTCTCCTGGGTCTCTGTCCAAGTCTTACGCTTCTTCCATTCCTCGTAAGCGGCGTCCTTGTGGACAGATATCTGCTGGCGCAAGTCGGCAATCGTATTATCACAATCCAGACGGGTGGTCACTCTGGCTTTTAAATGGTCATCGAGGTTGTTATATATCCTCAGAGTTTGCCAGTCCTCTGACAGATTCCCTGCCTCTGTGTACCACTTCAACTTCTCGTCTATGTAATCGTAGACAGAGAAGGTGTCTTCGTTCGTGAACGAGTGTGTGATCTGGTCGCCCTTGCGCATCATCTCATTCCTGTTACGGCCGAATCGTTGAGTGATCGCCGTCTTGAACCGCGTGTAATTGGTAGAGAATGTTTCCTTGTCGTCTTCTGGCAGGGACATGTACCACCTTGCTCCTGGTGAGTCGGCGTCCAGCAGGATGCCAACGACGAGATTGTCCATCACGACTTTCTCTCCGAAGCGCCTAATGAGGTGGTCTAGCTTAGATATGTATGTTGACACCGGTTGCGCATCGGTGTATGTGAAAAGCTGATGTTCGATCTTCGGCGTATAGGTGGAACGGCTGGAATCCTTGTTGTAGCGGTATCCCCGTGCTGTGTATGAATCTTCGTCATCCGGTCCGTCGTCGTGATTTTCCATTCGGACGTCGTGGGACTTGTGGCGTCGATCTCGTGCCTCGTCCCCGAGAGGTTGCGCGGTCTTCTTCCATCCGTGTTGAGCTGGGCCGTGAGAGATGACCTCGAAATCGTCGTTCTCGGCTCCTCGATCTTCACGACGCCGGCTTGATCGCCTGGCACTCTGACGGAAGGATTCGTTGAAACGGTTCGTCTCCCTTCGGCCTTTGTCGGGAGATGGAGCTAGGGGTCCATTCATAAAACGACAGAGGAAGGCCTCGAATATCTTCGGGGACCGAGTGACACGCTCGACGCGTCCCATCGCCTGCGCGTGGCGGTAGATTTCCACAACCTCTGCGCCGGTTAGATCCTCGAGCGCTGTCCTTGCTCTCTTGGGTACGTCGGCCGTCATCTGGTGCTGCAGTTCTGCATATTCGCCGAATGCCATCCCTTCCAGGATCTCTCTGATCATGGCTGCGTCCCTACAATAGTCGGACTCCGTATATATGGTAAGTTGATCAGATAGCTGAGAGACGGGGCTCGAAGAGCGCACGGAAGAACGCGTCTGTGGTCCCAGATTGGCGTCGTCGTTGTTGTTTCTGTTATAGTCTCGTCTGGCATCGCCGCCGAGATCTCGTTCTGGATTGTGCCGTGCAGTGTTTCTTGCAGCGCCCTGCGCACTGGACTCGGCTTGATCCTGGTCTGCCATGTTTGAGTTATCAAAATGTGACTGGGAGATACGGGAGTGCGAGAGGATGAATTCGGATCTAGATGTCTGTATTGGAGCTCTTCGTTCGGAGGAGTTTCCAGACGAGGATGACGTCTGGATAGGGCTACGATATTTCTTGAAACTAGCTGAACTGTAGTCTTGGGATCTAGGAGTGTGGTATGTTGACGGCTCGTCTGACTCGTCTGACTTGATGCGGCGGAGCGACGGCGAGGCCTGTGATACAAGAGGCAGCCTCACCACGGTCTGCGGTGTCGGTGGTGGGTCCGGATCACGTGTGGATGGAGTCTGTGGCCTAGAAGGATCTGGGTCACGTGTCGATGAAGGGCCGGATAGATCCTGATCACGTGCAGATCGATCTTGGTCGCGCGTAGGTGCGTCACGTGCAGATAGAGAGGACGTATCGTGGCCGTGTGATTGGTGCTGGGAATTTGGTTGGAGGGTCGTGTGGGTCAGAGCTTCTTCGGGCCGGTGATCGGATGCAGTCTGATCGCCTGATTAGTCCTGCTCGGTTCCCTGGTGGATACTATGAGTCACAGAATCGTTCGAGGCGGATCGAGCGGGGTAAGCCTCCGTGGATCGGTCTCTCTGATTACTATAAGTAGGGGAGGGTGTGGAAGAGACGGATGGAGAGAAAGAAGAGATGTCAGCAGGGGATTCTGGCAATGGGATGTCTTGCGGCAGCGCGGTCGATGAGATGTCTTGCGACAGCGCGGTCGGGGATGATTCTGTCTTTTTTATAAATCGTCCCCTATCGTCTCGCTGACGGCTCTGGGACGCTTTCTTTCCCTTTCTCCCCATGCGGGGGTCGGTATGGATTTGGCGACGGCGAGGTCGATTGCGAGACAGAAACTTCGCTAGATCGAGGTATCGCTAGCTACCATATAGTAGGATGGGCACAGATCGATCCTGGATCACTCTACATACGCACTGGATGTAGCCTGGTCAATAGGACTGATCTGTGTATCATGGATGAATCGAATGATGAATCTAGCTAAGATAGAGGGAAGGGAAGCTTCCCGATCGGGATCTAGGTACAGGCACAGTGGTCACGTGGTCACGTGATGCAGTGGATAGGTCCTTGCTCCTGCCTTGTACTACAGGTGCCCTGTCATCGCGTCGTGGCGACGGGCGGCGCCCTCGGCGGCTTCAAGGGATACCCCTCGAAGAACGGCGAGGGAATCACTATTGCCGAGAAGAAGCTGTTGCTGCGGAAGGAGGGCGTCAAGATCGATGAGAAGGGGCGCGTGCTTGGGACGCCTTGGAGTGCGTTTCTGTCGCACCCTCTATCTGGTTGAGGGCAGATAGATCAGTTTGGGAGCTTTATACTGGTATTTTGGGTTTAACACTGGTGATGGAGTTGGGGTAAACTTTGAATTTGGGGGCTGGTAAAAGCATGGTTTGCGAGGAATGGCCCAGGCTCGTCATATGAGGGATTGGCAATCAGAAAGACTGAAGCGACACCGCAACGTTTCTGGATATGAGATACCGGAAATGCAAAAGGTACCCATTATTCCGCATCGGATTAAATGCCAAATCCCACATAAGCCACATTCTTATCCCGGGCATTCCCATTTTCCCACACAGAAAAAAACACAATTGGAGATAATTCATGAGGTAGCTATAACTATACTAATATTCAGAGCCGAAGGATCCATATCGTAAATCTCAGTTCGCAGTCTCACAGTCTCCACGAGTATGGAAATCCAACCGGATAAAAGGTCAATCCGAAGAGGATCAATAGTCGATGCTCCGCGTAAGCCGTTGAACGTTAACGTATTAATACCTCATTATGTACCCGGCCACCCGCGCCGCTCTCCCGCCTATAGGAGGCTAAAAACGGCATGAGAATACGGTTGCCTACATTTCCCTATCTTGAAAATTTTCCCAAGTTTTCAGGTCGGCTTCATGTTCATAGATCGTATAATACTATACAAATTACCACGATGCCGAGTATTTTCAATTCATATAGTTAGGGGGTGAAACCTTGAAACACCAAAAATTGCGATTTCATGTGGAAAAATGGTACGGCTAAGGTACCTATCTAATAACTATGTGGCCTAGGTTGGAATATGCTGCCCATTTCCTCGTCTTTCGTCCTTCTCCCAGCAACACAAGTTCCAGGGGATTAGGAGATGTAAGACCCCCTTTTATCCCCTTTTCCATATCAAGGATAGCCTAGATAGGGACACACGTAGATTTTCGTATACTTTCAATTTTACTACATTTTCATCTACACGGGAAAGTGTGCGCGATGAATGATGTGTCTCAAGTCATAGACCCCGAGCTACGGGTTAAACATGACTGTCTTCGACCACTCCTCCATGATGCGTATTAAACCCATGATTCCCTTCCTTCCACGTAATCCCACCTTTCCATACATTGTTGTACAGTCATGCCATGTGAAGTTATATGAATCCTTTCTCCATCAACCCCCGATTTGTTTCGTCTCCTCTCCCATCAGAGCGCAGTTGTTCATCTTTCCCGCGATTCTAGTCCCATTGCCGCGAGCCACTCGTACGTTGGGAAGTCTGATTTAGCAAGAATTAATTCAGACCAATATCCCTCGTCGTTATTTAACAACGTGGGCGACTCCCTTATACCGTTGTTGGCGAGAAGAGATTGCGAGATGGATGACGCCAGGAACGTATCGTTAGTACATTAATCTTCAATAAAAAAAAACCATTCGTCTGAGATGCACCATAAAAGAGGCATCAAATCTTCCCCACATCATTCTCCGGTTTGAGGCTTTGCTCCGCCTCGCGAACTCGGCCACTGAACACACCTCATCTAACTCGCCAGAAGTCGAAAGCAAATGGGTATATAGTAAGCGTTACGCTCGGAAAGATAGAACTTTGCGGAACGAGGGAAAATCGCGAATTCGCGGCGACATGGAACGGAAGAGACAGAAACAGACCATTTCTATATACCGATTAGTCGAGAGAAAAGCTTCTAAAAAAAGCTTGGCTTGGTGAGCACGCGGTATTCAACGTAATCTTCGCCGTCGATAGTGAGAATTGCGCCCTGGCTGACGAGTTTTCCCGCAAAGGGGCCGCTTTGCTTGCGTTCGTACTTGACGCCCATATGGATCTTAGCGTCTTCAACGCCGGCGCGGATTCTAGCCTGCTCTTGCGAGGCCCAGATCCTCTGCATTCTATCACGGTTTTCCTGAAACTGGTGGCGATGATGATCAACAGGTTCGATTACACCAGGGGCCCCCATCGGATATCTGTTTTGGTGTTGTCTATCATGTCGCATCTGCACAGCCTCCATCCTTGCAACTTCCCGTGAGGCCAGGCCTTGAACTCTGTCGACAGGATCAATGCTCTGTGGCCGAGGCAGGTGTCGAATCTCGGGCTCCGGAAGAGGGTGCCGAGGGGCAGAAGGTTCATTTCGAGGCATCATGTCACGTCGGTGATGGCGGAGCTCATGACCACCAGCATTATGAGGGCCGTTGGCATGATCTTGAGCTTCCTCTCGCTCCACAGCAACAGATTGACGATGCGTGGCACCTCCAGATTGGCCTGCACTTCTGCTCATAGTGGCAACACGGGTCTGAGCCTCAAATACAGCCTTCGTTTCATTTGCAACCTTGTCATCCTCCTTTTCGCCAGCGTCGATTTGACTCTGACGCACACGAACATACTCCTTCATCTCAGGTCGAGTTAGATGCGCGATATGACGCAAAAAGAGAACTTCTTCATATGGAATCCATAAAGCTCCAGCTCCGGCAGGGAAGTTACCATCTACATAGCGGCCATCCAGCGTTTCCCGAACGAGCTTGACCCGAAACATGTCATTCGCGCCCAGGATACCATAAACAGCATGTCGTTCGCGATCATCTTTAACAGCAGATTTAGACCAACATCCAACAAGAATGCGAGTAGGCCTTGTGCCAGGGAGCGAGTCTAGCATTCCAGGATACGGCGGTTGCGCAGGCGTTGAAGGTGAGGGGGCCGGGGCAGGATTTGGGGCTTGCACCTGGCCTGGTTGAGGATGGGCTGGACGCTCGGTGACCGTGCTGGTGTTAGTTGTAAGACGGCGGCGTTTTGCCTCATGCCGGTTGTTTTGAGCACTGTCGGGGATTTCCAACCCATATGCAATGGAAGGCAATTGGGCTGTTTCGACCGCAGGATTAAGTTCAATGCGGCGACGAGCTTCCTGAACAGCCAAGCGCTCGACTTCATGGATATTCTCGGGTGTGTCGCTTCCGCTTGACTCGGTACGAATTTTCACGTACTCCTTAATTTCGTTATGATCCAGCCCAACTAAATGGTTGTCGAAGACGATTCTCTCAAACGTGACCCAGCTTCCTCCAGGGCCTGGCGGAACCGGAAAGATACGGGCGTTGATCATGTCCCCGGCACGCGTCACATTTTGGATCCGTGTACGAAGACGGTCTCTCACATCCATGAATCCAATCACAGCATGCTTTCCACTTGCAGTCGGAACAGGCGAGTCACGCCAGTAGCCTAGGGGGATACCCTTGACTTCCCGGTTGGTAGTAGGAGCAGCTTTCCCTTGATTGCCACGAGGCGTGCTAGCATCATTCGCGTCCTCAACTAGGCTAGTTTCCATCTTATCTTCACTCAAGTCATTGTAAACAGACGCACGTTTACGCTTGGGGTAGTGGGGCACCGGCTCTTCGTCCTCACCGTTAGCGGTATCACCGTCCTCTGTATCCGACACAACCCGGAGGGGTGATGGCTTTTCTTCATTGCCATGAGTTCCAACGATGATCTCATCGCCTAACATGTCTGGGTTGACGCTAGACATAGAACTAGAATCGGGAGGGCTCAATTCTGCGCCATGGGAACCCTCCTCCTCGCCGGCTTTGATAAGGTTTGCAGTGGTACGGCTATCATCAGTTGTATGTTGTTAGCACTCTCCTAAAAGGGGCTTGATGATACGATGAGGTACGCGTCGAATAGGTGGATAACCGCATGGGTTTATCTAAATCATGACCAGGCAAGATGCTCGGGTAACAGTAAAAATCAAAAATAAAAGGTGAGCCACAAGTCTGATAACTTAGCTAGAGCAGATAGGGGGCAAGAGGGGGCGGGAAATTCTGCAGAACCCGAACAAGACAATATGGCAACACGCTACCCTGAGCCCTTGCTAATGGGTCCAAGGTTGGGGTTGCTAAACGTACAAGTGTGCTAGCAGGTTGTATTGGAAATGAGCTTCAACAATAGATGAAGCTGCGTTGGCCCACCGACGTAATTGGTGGCATTGGTAACCACTAGTTGACCGATGCATCGCGGCGGTTGATAACCTTGCCGACCACTGAAATTGGGTGAAAACGCGAAAGGGAATGCTTGTAATGGATAACTCAAAAGAAAGGGTACAAATCGTGTGTAAATAAAATGCGACGGAAATGGGCTCGAATGCAAACAGGGTTGAGGGCGCTGATGGCGGACAGGGTATCGTGAAAGAAAGAAATTGCGGACCAGAAACCATTGCATCTCAGCTGCATAAAGAGCAGGTAGAATAATAGCTGCTGCAAGTAGCGGCCAGCACAATAGCGGCCAGTGTAGTAGAGACGATAGCCGAATAGTGAGGGAAAGGCAGGGAGGCGGCGAGGAGGCGGGACCGAAACAAAATGAAATGATAAGAACTTACGATCCTACAGACTCTTCGTCTGTCTTGTTACTATTAACTGGCACACCAGCTCTCTGCTTGTCCGTGGCCTCGTTATCCATCGCGGGGAGGTTTGTTGTCACGCTTGTGAGCGGACTGGTTCATATAACCAAAGGTAGTAAGGGAGGGGGAGTCCTGCGTGGGCGTAGGTAATATGTTCGAGAAACCCGAAGAGATATGGTAATAGTACTCGCCGCCAGGGATACAACCCGCATACAGCTTTCGGCAACCAACCGCAGCCCCCAAACAGAAGCGGCCAACAGGCGTACTTCGAAAAAGCGTAGGACTGGGTCGTCTGCATTATCAGTGACAGATTCGGGAACAAACCGGTGTGAAGGAGCTATATAGGATGCACAGATCCAATAGCGTATCGCCGTAGAGAAGAAATGCTACTTACTATAATACTGGAGCGAGACGATGCCACAACTCCGGGCTCGGTCAAAAAGACCGGCCTATTGACCAGTAGTGGGTGTGCCCGGCGTTGGCACCCTCAAACTATATCTGAGTTACCAAGTAGCGGATAGCCTGTATACACTCGGACTGCATCCCCAAGTTAGCTATAGAATCCACAGAACCACATGACTCTGAGGATGGGATGGCAAGAGGACAATTAGTTGAGACTCGTAAGCACTTGGCGGTGGTTTCGTTATACCAAGACGAGGGCATAATCTGCAGTTAAGCCAATTGTGAAAAGGAATCAGGGGAAAAGCGGGACAGCCCTGACTTACAGGGCGCGGTGTTGCAGTCTTGCGGAAACTTGGGCTGCTGGCCCAACAAATGCGACACTTTATCTGGAAGGGTTTGGGGGAATGCAATAATAACAGTGAGATAATCGCGTACGGACAATAAGTACAGGAACAGGTGTTTCGAACAAGTAACTTCGTATCCCGTGTGCAGTGATACCTATTGTGTGGGTGGTTGTTAGTGGTTGCAGTGTTGCTGATAGCGGTGATGATGCTATGACTCTTAAACCAGAGCGTAGCAATAAACTGGGTGGGGAGAGTCAAATGAAATGAGTAAGCGTTGAAAGGAGGGTACGGCTAGGCAAACCAAGACAAAGAGACTCGGGTTAGTAACACGTGCCCTGGGTGAAGAGTAGTAAACAGGAACCAAGGGCGATCGGGAAGAAATAGGGAGTTGGGGTGTTTACAAGGGTTGGATTGGACTCATACCTGACGGGGGGGCGGTTACTGCAGAAGTAGTTGTAGGGATCAAGAGGGTGGGAGTTGATCACAGAAGGAGAAAAGGCGTGGCTGTGGTTAGAGAGAAGGGGGAAGGTGGGAAAAGGTTGATGGAAAAGGGAAAGGGTCTGCAGAAGTGGGACGGGGGTTGGGTTGGGTAGGCAGTGAATTAATTGCAGATCGAGGGCAAGAACGAGAGTTGGCAATTGAAAGCATGGGTAACCGGCAAAAGAGGTAGGCAAGGCATGTGTGTGAGTATACCTTAAGGAAGGCACGGTACCTGACTTATTAATTCGCAACCGACACTACCACTACACTAGATAAATGCACAGTACCTATTTGAGAGGTAAGCTCTGGGAACCTTATCGCCGGTAAGTGCCACATCCAGTTTACTTACATAACGGGGAGTCTACACTAATAACGGCCAGAGTTGGTTGGTTGGGTAGTGGTCAGTTGATCCCTACCGACCTCTCCGGTGTCCCTATAGGCCGAGGCAGCCTTGGAGTTTTGCCTATCTACCTGCCCTGCCAACCAACCTACCTTCTGCCAACCTTCCTCCAACCAACCAACCAAACAACCAACCAGCCAACCTACGGACCTACGGACCTATCCCAACGCCTTCATACATTACATACGCACCATGCAGTCGCCGTCTCTGCTCGTACCTACATTGATTTCTGAGTGCTCGTCCATTTATCGACCAGCAACCAGTGTTTGCTCGGTATCTACAACCCCGAATTGAATAACCTGCCCGCCGTGCTTTGCGCCAGCTAATGTCGATGCACGCGCGCGCCATTCGAGGTCTGGCAGTGATTGTGTGAGGTACAAACAAACCACCAGAGGATGCGTCACTCTTTACATGTGAATCACTGAACTTGAATCCTCGATCCTCGGCTCGACTTGTTATAGGTTGCATGCTCCCTACACTATCCGAATACTATACACACTACGGACTACAACCGTCCTCACTTACATTAGATACATGCCCCTGCTAACTTGCTCGCCAGGGTACAGGCTACAGCCAACTCCGAATAGGTCGCCACGATGCTGCGTATGCCTAGCGCACTACGGACTAGAATCGGCATCGGTATCTCTCCTGCTGACATCCATGCAGGCAGCAGGGAGTACCGGTAATTCATGACTTGTTGCCGACACATGCGCGGTACACTGCCCAGATAGGCATCGTGATACTTCAGTGTGTGCTGTTCACGCCATGCGGACTTCGAAGACCTAATTACTTCGTACAGACTACAAATCTTACATAACGTGAGTACGGTAGGTAGTAGCCAAACTTATGAGAGGATTTATTCCAACCATTTACTGAGCAATTCCGCTATGCGCCCTCCGCTCTCTTTTGCTATTGAATGGTCTGTACCCATATTACATAGAACTTAGTGCATCGAGTCTAGTAACGCAATGGGCGCCATGGGGATGGCATAATCGGAAACTAGGAAGCTAGGAAATCCTGCCCGAGTCCCCTACAGTAGTGTAGACAGATAGATGACTATTATGGAATGCTCTGTCCCGTATTCCGTACATAATCACTCACAAACACTCGTCTAGATAGATAGTGCCGGTGAAGCGTTAGACAGACCAAGAAACCGCCAAGGTAAAGCTATGAGGCTGAAACAGAATGCCGAAAGCCCACGACGAAAGCCGATCGCCCGGGCAAGATGCTTACGAGCCCAACAATTCGTTCTTTTCCTCCCGTTCCAGGGCCTGAGACCTGTTAGACGGTTTGCTTACCCTCGTTACCCACGTTTCGGTGGAGACCTAGATAGCCAGCATCACGAGAGTGCTAAGATACCTCACGGGAGTGTGATACCGCTCCTGAACTCGAAAATAAAAATAAAGGTACACCACCTAGTGAGACCGATGATCTACACAAGGTCGCAAGGTTCCCCGGTTTAATGAGAGGAAAGTGGCTGTCGTGATTCGCAGATATTCATACCTACCACCTACCCTCCGCCCACCATGTATGCTACGTAGCAAGTATATGTATATGTCGATAGACGCGACCACGGCAGGCAGGTTAGTTTCGATGTTGTAGCAACGACTGTGGGAGAGAAACAAGTTGCTGCCCATATGGAAGCGATGTATAGAGTACGTAGCACTACCAGCGCAGTTGTTCCCGGGCTGATGACTCCAAAAGGCCTGCATGTCTGACTTAACCCTGTTCTTGAACGACTGATTTGACTGCCAAGGCGATACTTCTTGCACACGCGACCCACCCAATTCAATAAACCATCGCTAGAATCGAGGTAGGTATTATGCACTCGCAACGTTTTGGACAACGAAGAGCCAGGTCGGCGGTCGATAATCAGTCGAGCGAAATCACGGGAAAATCAATGATCAATTCAGAGAATATTACACATTATCATTCTAGTCCGATCACTGCCAATCTAACGCAGTACATTATACCGTCCCGGATGGCCACACTCCACCTAAGATAATTACTGTCGGTAACTACCTGCCTATAGGTGTTAGTAACAAGTTCCGGAATGGGTACATTCGTGCCACTCATCCTATAATACATACATTCTATTTACTATTACTTAGTATAGGTAGATCCATAAGAGTAGCGGATGGACCCATGAGGCAGGGAGAGAAATCCAGTAAGATCACGTACTAATCTCTAATAATAACGCCATCCTCACTGGCAACCAATGCCCAGATACCTAGATACTACCTCCTACCTTGGATACTGCTCAGGTATTTACGGCTACATTATACTATAAGGCAATTGACGTCACTTCACTCAGACTCCGGATGCGAAAGTTTCACACGAGATTTACCAATTATCATGTTGAGTAATCATCCAACGCGAAGAAACAGGCGGGCAATCTCCGTAGTGCACAGGATGGCGCAAGGGTAACTTGTATATGCCTGGGCACTCGGCTCTGAGATGACATATCGTCTTGCTAGAGAAACAAACAATGGTTCTGCCAGAACCGGCAATGTTGCACCGTCTGCCTCATGACATTTAATTAGCATCCCAGCACGTCCGTCCATAGCACGTATGTGCGTGCGTCCGCCTGACGTGCCCGCTACCTGACCGGGCACGGGTTGTGAGATCCCTTGGTCGGCTTGGTCCTGTTGTTTGCCCAATTGCCGCATTGCCGCATTGCGAGATGCCCTGTTAGGACCTCGACAGGATAACTAACCCCGAAACAAACGGCTCTGGGCCTCAGCCACCCTTCTTGGCGCGGGCAAATGGGCGCGTCACGTGATCCCCACGTTGTTCTATATTTATTCAGATCCGTCTCGTAAAGTTGTCACTCGAATGTGCGGCCTGGATCTGGGTATGAGCGGGTCGCGAGGAAGTGGGCAGAGGCGTGGATGTGGACGGTGATAACAGGTAACGGCGAGCATCCGCTGGAGGATGGATGGATCAGTGACCAGGTAACGCGTCTTCGCCAGCCAACAAAAAGTCGCACGACGAAATCTATCTGTACCACTTGGAGCCCCGCCCAATACCAACGCGCCCGGCACTTGGTTCGCCGTCAATGGCTGGGCAGACAATACGGGCAATCTACAATTGTATAACTTCTGGCCCGTATGACGACCTACTGCAAACACACGGCGGCGGTTCTTTGGTCTCGTCGTATCCTTTTGTCCTTTGATTGGATACGGTGGCACCACGTCTGTGCAACGATCCGCGGGAGAAAAAAAACAAAAGATGGAAAAGGAGAAAGAGGGAGAGGGAAAAAAATTGAATGGCACTGTTACGAATACCAATAATACGGATCTCATTATCTTTGGCTGCCCGTTGTGGTGGAGATCTGGGGATAGGGGTCAGAGGTAAGCAAGCAGGCAACCGCAGAGCAGCATTGTCCGAAGACATCTACAGAATGCCTGCATAAGGACCGACTCAGCTGAGCCCAGCGTGTAAGTCATATAAAGCTGACGAGCCCGGGCCCCCCCAACCGTTTTCCTCGAATGACGATTGTTTGGGGAGCACAAGGTGTTGGCAAACACAGTTGCTAAACGAAAATATGGAGACTTCAGACTCCTGTGATTATTATCTTACCACACACACCCGATCCTGTATTAATGTCACTGGAGAGATGAGTGGATAGCGCCGGGTTTTGATTCCCTTTCTTTCTCTCTCGCTGGTTCTCTCTTTCTCTGAGAATATCTAATTGGTAATCATTTATCCGCCATATTCAGTACTGGCCATATTTACCAGACACTAACCTTGCGAGAATCACTACCTTGTGGTCTATGCGTGGTGGTATAATTCACGGCTGGGATTCGAGCGTGGGCTGAATGATAGTGACAATGGTATCAGACGACTCACCCAGCAAACTTTGTCAGGCTCTGCTAATTACAGAAAATAGATAACCGTTTGCTGGTTCGGGGATAGGGTAATTAGATTACGTGACATATGTTCGTCGTATCCGCCGAGGGGGGCATTTGCCGTAGTCAGGCCATACTTGAAAGATTGAAGAGACCACAAATAGCCAAAGCGTAAGACGCGGTAGCACTCCTGATTCACACTACTCCCAAGAAAGCAAACCTAGAGTCTCGTGTTCTCCTGTAGTAAATCCAGACCTGGTCGGCACGGCCGGAGAGTGTGTGTGTGTAAACGGACGACCCTGAGCCTCTCGAAGCCTCTCGTGGGGTGAACGGCTTGCATGCCGCGCACTTGCTGCGACCATGGATAGTGGATGAATGTACGGCCCAATAAGGGATCGTGCCCCTCTCTCGTCGCCATATTAAACTACGTACATAATATACGAAAACCAAGGAATAAAATCCCTTACCATTTCTAATATATAATCCTGGGACTCGGGAAGCCAGTAGAAGACAAGCCAGATGAGGCTAACTTTCATCTGGCCTCTTATATTCTTTCGATCCAGTTTCCTCCGCCTGTTCTGTGGACACCAGATGCTCTCCTAAAATTGCTCACACCCTTTACGAGCTCAGAAGATGCCCGAGACTCCGAGATTAGGGGGAAAAAAAGACTCTCCACGGGCGGAGAAAAGTACAACAAAAGTAGAGGCCAGAGTAAAATGGAAAGCGATACGGAATATAGATCGAAAACAAGGCTATCACGAGAATAGTCTTGACGGTTCTGCCTCGGCCTAACGTTCTCCTTATTATTGTATTCCAGTGTTGATGACGAAAGCTCGGCCCCGTAATTTAGCCCCTGGCGGCTCAACTCGTTCGAGAGCATGAGATTACGTGTATCGCGCTCACGAATCATCTCCATGCTCATCGATTCTCGAACCCATATCTTCTTACCGTCCCCTTTCCGTAGAAATTTATAGAAGGCCGCTCCCACCAGCTAAAATTGCCCGCCAGACGCCGGCATCCCCAGGGCCGACATAGCCGCTGAACCCGACCAAGTAGCATTAGCCGGTACATGGTTAAAGAGGTAGCCGGTGAAACTGACCCCTGCCCTATTAAAAGCTGAAGTGAGACATCCCAGGATACGAGATGGAGAGGGAGAGAACTGAGGTTACCTGCCTAGTCTGTGGGGTCGATGGCCCGCCTGGATTCGTGCCATCAACGGCATCTTACGTGCCGCTGGCAGCTGAAGCATTTATTTGCGTCCGCTCGGCCTGCACCACCTACCATGCGAGAACCCGCGCCAGCGCGGGGTGGGCTTCACTGGAGCTTTAAACATGAACTATAATGGATGCCGTGTATCCAGTGGTGGGATGGGGAGATCAGATTTGGTTACTCCATGAGAGGGGTCTCAAATAACTGCCGCCTATTGGAGTTACTCGCCTACAGCTCTGGAAACGAGCAGCGCGGTGATTTGCTCCTTAGACAATGCCAGATATCAATGTCCCGAAAATTTCCGCCTGAGTCGAAGGTTCTGACTGGACAACCAAAAGAAAAGAATCATCTCGGTCCTTATTAGATACTATCAAAAAAGACTCGACTGTCACGAAACGTCACAAGATACTCCTATTACAGGCGTATTAGAGAATGTTAGCTGAACCTTATAAAGCTGCCAAACCTCCTTAGATGCTCAGCGTCTGTAGATTATTATGCATGGTACTTTATCAAGCAGGCTTTTCAGGCTTCGATGAACCGTCTTTTCGCAATTATATTGGGATACTACGCACCTATTCCCAACTCATTTTTTCTAATCGCTGCATGCTTATTAGGTATATCCTCGTGCTCAACAATGGTTACTTAAACGACCAATGGTACATGATATTGATATCCTTCGAATGTAAAGCCAAGAGCCGTCTTGCTGACCTCGTCAGGATTGTTGCTGTTCATTGACTGGCTAACATAGAGAGCGGAAACCGGTCCTCTTTCAAACTAGGATAATTGAGCGAGGGAAAGCCGGGAGTCATATATCTATGGATGGTACGGACTTGGCATTCTGGCTAGAGGAGCTGCTCTCATCCGCGATACGAATGCCCTCCAAGGCTCCAATAGGCTCACGGTGGGTCTATTACTGCCTGATCCCTCCAAGGTACGATGGAACGGTGTCCCCTTCACTCATGGGCCATCCGGATGCGTCGAAATGAGGTCAGTCAATGCACTTGAGCCTTGAGGTTTCTATGACGATCAAATCGCTCATAGAGAATTTATCTTACGGAAGTCTGTATTTGCAACTGCTTATCCTACAGACCATTCGAGCAAAGGCTGATTGGCGTCTTCACTATACTTGGTGGTGCATGCTCTGATCAAGAAGGATCAGCATATTCATTTTCCCCTTCCGCGCTCCCTCCCAGCTCGCCCGCCTCTCTTCGCTTTTGGGCGCGTGTTCGTATTTTTATATATCACTTCCTCACCAAACGCCATTTCGCCGAACCTCATGTAACTGATCAAACCGCGGTCCACGACGGCCATTATGGCGTTTCGCCATCCGTGTTTGAGGCGTTTGTATACGAAGCCTGCCCCTGTTTTCCCATCGTCATTCTCTGGTGGATCCCATGGTGTAGAGAGAAGTAAAGTGTCCAGCTGCTCAAGCGTTGGAACTTTGGATTCGCGAGCGTCTACCACGGCCATTTGAAAATCAGGCGGCGGTGGTTTTGTCTTCGTGAAGGCTGAAGAACTCTTCCAGGCATGAAAATGAATCCTGAAAGGGTCTTGGACAGGGGGAAGTTCCGAGGCCGAAAGGGGAGAGGGCTTGTATCGTTGTACAAGGGCCAGTTGCTCGAAGATTGGTATGTATGAACGATAAAGACCCGGTCTCACAAGGGGCCCATATCCCGGACGATTCGAGCGTATGGAAATAAGACTTGCATTTCCCAGAAGCGAAAGGAGCCATTGCCAAAGCGGTTGGGATGTTTCTGATAAGGATGGCTGAAGTGGCGTTGCCCTCAAGACCTTGTAACCTGTACGTCTGAGATTGGCGTAAACCTGATACTTCTCGAGACTGATCTTTCCCCTTTCACCGTCTCTCCCGATGAAGAGTGCGTAGGCAGCTTGCAAGCTTAAAGGAACTCCGAGCTCATAGTCCTCAAGCTTCTCTGACTCTGCCGGTAACACCCCCGAACGCTCCCTATCCCGAAAAATCTCCTCAATTCCTCGTGCTGGCCACCATAAGTCCAATGTTCCTCTCTCAATTAAGAACAGTGCTTCTTCTGGTAATAACCAAGTCTTCAACCATCCCGGACTATGCTTTTCCGCGCTGGTAACGACGCGGCCCATCGACGTCAGCATGATGCTCTTATCGGACTCCAGCGCAACGACTCGTTCCCTCGCGAATAAACCCTTAGCCGAGCCGCGGGCTTTCGTCGCCCGATCACCGGGTGGGTTATCGCTGGTAAATTCGCTTTCGGGGGCCATATCGGCCCAACGATCAGGGAAGTACCACCCGCGAAAAATGCTGCGGGAATTGTGTTGCCGGGTGTAGCCCAGGACCTCGTGCATGGCAGAACGACTGGACTCGAGCACGCCCTCCTGGGCGCGGGTGCCATGCGACTCAAAGTCCTTCTCGCCACGTCGTATGGCCTTCCCCGAAGCCTGAGACCTCTTGCCGGGGTTCGCAAGAAGCGAGCTGAAAGCCCGGAAGTCCTGGGACTGATCGCCGTCTTCGGCATCAAAGGGCGCATTGCTGTCACCAGCATCGAGTGACGTGGGGACCAGGTCTTCATCGTCGAATGACATCTTGGCGCTTGAACCAAGTGAAGTGGGCAGCTGGGTTTGTTTTCATAAGGTTGCGTTGCCAAGTGCACCTACAATTTTCTCATAGAATACCGGTAGCTTTACCGGTAAAGGGAGATGTAGTGCGTTCATATAGTATGGTGCATGTAACGAAAAGCCGAGCCCTTAATTTGGCGTACTTATACCCATAGGCCGAGTGATGCTGGTACATAGTCGGTAGAGATGGAGTCGGGATGAAAAGTTGGAGGCATGAAGATCCCGACACGCCAAGGGTAATACCAGGTATTCATACAGTGTGTATTATCTATAAACACAGTATGTGCGTCATCCGTCTTGCATTAATTGCGCGCTAACTCGTCGTACCACGTATAAGTATATAGTATGAAAATAATTAGCACTGTATAAATACCCTTCACAGCTTGGACACCGCTACATTGTAGAGAGAGAGAGAGATCTTCGCAACTTGAAGTCTCCAGTTTTCAAAGCGATGCACTGGCTTAAACAATCCCTTGAAAAATACGGAATACTTACCTGCTGATTCTGCTGCCGATACTCGATACTGGCCACCACGTATAAACGGGATAGCACGAAGGCAACCGCAAGGCTCCATTATTATCCTTGTGATTGCAGGCACCTAGGATAAGAGGACGCCCATATTACATCCAGCTCTGTCATCGAGAGCTCGCAGTGTGGTATGCGATTATCTGAGGCCGGGGCCTTTCTTGCGGTATGGTTGATCACCCAGGGGATCGCAGCAGGATCTATCAGAGAGAACGACCGCATTTGATGCACGTTCAATTTCAATACCGCAATTCACGGCCGAGGAAGCTATAGGCTTTAAGAGAGCCTCTTTATCGGTCTGACTACCTACCCTAACGATCATATGGTTCTGCGGGAGTGACTATAACTCTGAGAGGGATGGGGAGATCCATTATCTCGGGGCTAGGTACCTCTTTCGAAGGAGTAAGACACAGACCCGAGGACATACTCGTTGCGGGAGACGCTACCGTTTCCATTTCGGCTTACAGAAAGACAGATACAGGATATAGGTATCATATGTGTATAATCTGTACAGGGGCCTATTAAGAGATATATGGAGAGATAGTCCATTCTTTGCCTAGTAAGTCGATGTTCCACGCCGCGGAAACTTCGCCACCAACATCGTCGCCTTACAATAACTTGAAAATGAAGGCTCTGGTGGGATATGAAGCCTCCCCCGCGAGAAGGGTAAGTTCACCACATACATATATGGAAGAGAAACCAAGTCATGATGAAATCCGCAGGGGGGAATACCCGCCTATCTAGGCCACAAGAGGTGAGAATCGCTGAGGAACGCGGTTTCTTGCGTGCGTAGCCTTCTCGATCTCGTGAAATCCAACAACCACCCATATTTCCGGCCTGACTGGCATTTGATGTAGCGTAGGCTTAAGTTGTTGCTAAATTTGTCTACGTCCAAGCGTTCTATCTAGTCAGTTGGTTGCATTTTTGACTTCGGTGACCTTGTAATCCACACCCGCCGAGAATACCCGATCTTCTCCCCCTTTCCCGAGTAGAAGGTTTGCCGTGTGAATGATACCGGCGGCTATTGAGTACAGGTTGGTCGTACGCTCACGCAGACACCTAGTAGCCTCCCTTTTCAAACTATTTTGTAAGGAGATGATACCAGCGAGAAAGTGTTCGCAATACGCCGCGTCGACTGAGTGCGGAAATCCTCAACCTCTAACCCCCTCTGTAACCCCAAAGAGGAACAGTGGTGTCTCCTGCAACGAGTGTATCGCTGGCATGGCTCTCCTGAAGTGCGCGAATCGTGACTTCATCGAGAATGTATAGCGTAGCCCCGGGAATTGGCGTTTTAACCCTCGGGAACCCAAAGTTTCGTCTATACCGCACGACCACTCGCTTTTCCTTTTCCCCTTCGCGTGCACCTGTATTGCTAACCATCTTCAGCTACAAGCAACCGGTAGCAAGTTTCAGACACCCGAAGCACCACGGAGAGACCCAAGTGATTAGCACAGCATGACATTATTCCCGTCCTCAACAACATAGGCAACAAGCGCCCGCCAAACGAGGCGCCTGCAAAAGTTTGCGCACTAGTGATACGGACAATCAAACGAAACCGACGACTGGCAGCATGGTATGTAATGGTGTTCTCAGCGGCCCGACTGTACTCCCGCAGACGCGAGCTTCGGCAAAACAAAGCTTAGCACGCAGAAGTTCAATGACTCAAATGGATTGTGGACTGAGGATCCCCAGAGCCGGGAATCCAACAGGGATCCGGGATCGACTATTCGAGACGGTAAGATCGGAGACGGAACCTGATAATAGGGGAGTGATAGGTGCGAGGTAGTTGGTATCTAATGTAGGCTCCTAGGGCACTCATTCTGCGATTAACCAAGACGGACATAAATGCTGGTTTGATTGAATTGATCTCGAGAAAGGGGGCTTATACCAGGTAAGTAGATAGGTGGTGGCCATTGTGTGAACATGCGGAAGGGAATATAGGCAGGGATAAAAAAGAGAAAAAAAAATTGAGAGCTGCAGGATTCGAACCTGCGCGGTTTCCCATCGCGGGATTTACGGTATGCCGGGAAATACCCAGCTCTACCTAAACACGACGCCTTAACCACTCGGCCAAACTCCCTACGTTATTGGTTATGTTAGTGGAGCATCTGACGGTGCTTATGCCGCCGTCAATGGGTAGAGGGTAACCCGCGTTTCCTCTCAACCTCTCTCTATCGACTCCGGATTGACACGTAATTCTGGCTTTCGTATGCACAGAAAGTTAGATTTGGGTATCGCCAGGAGTATTGCCTCGCTGGGCTTAAAGTAAACTATTTACCACTCCCTGCTAGTTTGTACAATCCATGGTGTCCTTGACGAGCGTCTCAAGGTAAAATCCAGAACGCCTCTAGATCCAACATTGTCATCAAACACATTGCGCCAAAGCAAATCATCCCTTCATGATCCACGCGGGCGCAATGAGCCGATTGCGTCCGCGTATTGACAGCTCCCGTACAAGCCGTTCGCTCTCGACAGAACGCCAGATACTACTCCAGTTTGCCGGAGGGCCTGAAAACGACAGTAATATCATGCACCTATGGCCTTTCATCGTTAGGCTTTCCAGCCTTCAATCGTGCCGAATGTACTCCTCCCGGCGTATGTTTGTCGCAAAATATGTCTGTGCTCCTCGGCAGCCAGGAACAGGATTAATAATAATAATAATAATAGGGCCTTGGTTTCATAGTCCCGGTCTCGTGGTATCTTCCTTGCGACGACCATAGTATGGCAATCAATCACGAAACAATGGCTGCAGCCTATCGGTTTCTAATAACACTTGTACTGATCTGCCGTGGCGGCTGTGGACTTTTGCTGTCCAAGACAGTAAAGCAGTAGAGCGCAACATGTGTCCAAATGCCACATCCTCCTTGATAGAGTCCGGCCAAAACCGCACTCCACACAACGCAGTAGGGCATGTGATGGTAGTCGTTGTATCGAGACCCGGGTTCCGCGTTTTCGACTCGAAATATGGGTTGGAGTTGGAGTATTTGGGGCTAATATTCACGCCGCGTGGTTTGTTCGCTTAGCACATTCTCAGTTGCCGTAATGACCGTTCTATGTGATGAAGGCGGATGAAGACTGTCGTCTTCACCCATTGTTTGCAACCTATTTCTTCGTTCTCTCCTCTGCGCTTTATTTAATGGCGTCGTACCCAGCTTTCCCTCATTCAATCAGTGGCTTTTTCTGGCCACCTACCAGGCACAATCCTAGTGTTGCTAGAGCATTGGGATCGTTAGCCAACACGATATTCCGAGCGGGCAACATAGGGTTAGTTTGGTCCACGGACGAAGCGTCCTTTGCGGCTTGTTCAATAGCATCCATCTCTTCTTTGCAGGCCTGATGGTCCAGAGGACAAATTACAATAGGTTGCCTGAGGGTGATGTCTCTGGCTGAAGTCATGCTCGCCTTCACGATAATTGGTTAGTTGGTGTCGTTTTTCTCGAATAAGCATGAAACTACATTGGCGCATACGTACCTTAATACTGAGGAAGAATTCTATCTTGTAGAGAGTTGATGTTGTGGTAAAAGAGGTAACCTCATAGTTGGGAAACGCTGGCTGTCCCCTGCGAACAATTCCGTTCGAATCCCGTAAATCTTTATGTGGGAATATGACACCCATGTTGGTCACATAGCCGTCTTCGGGTAGCTTCATTCCCACATTCTGAACATATTTTTGTATTCGATTGACCTTCTTCGTCGGCTCATCTCCCTCGGGGTTGTAAGTTATCTCCTCCTCAATGCCCAACGTAATGCTCTTAATGGTGACTTTTCTAGCCTTGGCCATCCAATCTAAATTTGGAGCCAACTTGATATAGACGGTGATCGGGTCCATGGGACCATAGCTCCATCTCGGTAGTGATATACCAAGCGTGACAATGTTGTCGGCGGTAGCAATTTTAGTTTCGGGCCGATTATACATTCCAAAGGTTGACAAGGTGTCGTATCGCTGTATAGGCACTGGGAATGCGTACTTGTTTTGCACGCTTTGGCCCTGCTGCACTGTGACAACCAGCTCGTAATACGTTTCTGCGGTCCTACTGGAGAGCTGTAACGATGCCGGTGGGATCCTCCTATTTGTCTCCTCGCCGCCCCGCCCGAAAGGTATAAACAAAGCGAAGGGCAGATCCATGGCCATAACATTATCCGCTTCCTTCCCAGACGCACACCGATACAATAAAAGCTCCTTGCCAACGACGTCGGTTGTCTCCCGTCGAGGGGTTCCAAGATGGCGCTTGGCCATGTTTTCCGCAGCCGGGTGGATGGTTTCTCTTCGTTGTAGACATATTCGAACGAGGGAGATGGCGACCGGGGCGGAGTATCCTTGTTGTGGGCGAATTTCAACTTTACCCTCGATACGCGGCTACGGATTCGAGGTCAGTCACCTATATTCACTTCGCCATCCAAGGCCATGGATGAAGATCTAGATGGACGAAGCTAGGGGGAGCTGTAGCAGTGAGCTCTATAGCGACGTCGCGTCCGGGAGGATGCAGAGACAATGAGACGAGGCAGGATACGGTAGGGTGCAACAAAGACCACAATATCCCAATCTAGCATATCACACGAAAAAGGAAGATGCACTCACCAAAGTTGCCGAAATCCCAGGGTATCCGACTAGAAAACTACTATTTGGCGGGCCCGAAACACGGACGAAGGCAGCCACTCGATCCGTCATATTTAATCGCACGAGATGGTTGTCATTAAGGGTGTGGTACAGGCCAGAATGGATGCGACAATGGCCCAGTTGGAATTCAACGACAGCAACAGCAGCAGCTCAATGTCGACCATATCTATTCTGTGTTTACGGCCATGCGCCGGTAGGCCGCCGAGAAGAACGTGCGACGAGAGGAATGCGACGGCGAGCAATTGCCCGTGTTGGTGAGGTTGGCTCGCACACAGCCGGACTGAGAAGTCGGTGTGCAATTAGGTAGCGGGCGATGAGCGATGGGCAACGGGATATGAGTGAGAACCGATTGACGGAGATTGTCGAAAGGCCGGGAATATGTTCTTATCACCGTCGTGAAGGTCGTCGGCAGAGTCGACTAGGCGGAGAAGGTGAGAGAGAGAGAGGTCAGGTACGTCGCACTCAAGCCAGATGGTAGGGGTTCGTAGCTGATAGGACTCGTGCCGGATTAGCGACAGGAAGAAGGGTGAGAGAGCGGATGCGGAATGGAAGCACAGGTTGTGGTGTTAGTAGGTGAATAATTGAAGGTGAGGAGCACGAATGGTTTATTGCTTGACCGAGAGTCTGGTTTGGATTCAGCTTGGGAGGTTATGTAGGTATACGTAAAGTCATGCCGGATCCAGTCGTAGTCGTAGGCGGTAGTTTTGGTGGTGGCACGGTGGTGGTGGTAGTGCCCAAGGCTGCGAATGACAATAGGTAAGATAGAGCAGGCTTATTGAACCAGGGCGCTTAAACACTAAAAGTTGGAGGATGGGGAAAGACCTAAAATTGTAGATAGTGTACGGTAACTTTTGACGAATTGCGTACTTACGTAACTTACCAACGCGCGACCCATGCCTCGGCCTACCATATGGCCCGGCCACCGTACCTCAACAACAACACAGGCTTCATCCCCGAATAGGTAGTAGGTCGGGTGGCCGACCATAGGTGGTAGGTAGGGTAACCGTACCGCATGGTGCGTGTGTGAAAGGCAAGTACCGGCCTGTACATAGCAACACGACCGGATAGGCAAGGTACTGGTGAGAAACCTTATGCACTTATTACTAGGGGACCCATCCACGGTGAGCCCTCTGAGCGTAAGGTGGTAGGTAGCGCTTCAGAGGGCTAAAGCGAAGTAGGAACGGACCCGTGTCGCACTTGGATTTCTATACTGGTAGTGTACACAACCCGCGTTGACCGGACTTCCTAACAATTGTAAATCAACTACATAGCAGTCGCAGTTTAACGATCGTAATTCAAGTTGGGTTCACGGGTTGACTGCCTACTCGTAATACATGATGTAGAGCATTTAGAAGATTAGGTACTTAGCTACCTTACGGTCTGTATTAAGTACGCAGTACAGCTGGAGACAGCCTGGGTAGAATCTCGGTATGTACATTCATTACGTTGCATCGCAAGTTTCGTATAGCATTACAGTACCGTCTGCCTCGGTATCTCCGTAAGGAAACCTTGGGTATCGTCAAGATACCGTGAAGAGCCACAGAATGAATGGAATTGAAAGCGTTCGATCAACGGGCAGTAACAACCTGTATGGTACAGTACTACGTCCGTATGTAGCTACATACATGACTACCGACAGGCAACTATTTTTGATCGGCCATCCCACTGCCCAGAAATGTCGCGCGCATATTCCCTAAATTCCACAGTCGACCGAGCAAGTCTTGGTGGCCTACCGGAATTAGTATAACGTTGTTGTTTGGCCTACTGCGCAACTCGGCCACTTCACCCATTGCCCACTCAGCATATTGGGGCGTGCGTCTCTATTATAATTGTCATGTTTAAAAGATATGGTGGCCGGCAATACTCAGCATACCTCTTATACCAGCGCACCTGCGGCTCAGCCACGTACTTACGTAAGGCGTGGTGCAGTCTTGGAGCCCCTTTGACGCCTCAACACGTGAAGCTGGGGACTTGTGGAAGCCCGTTGCATGAATCCAGTGTTTTCAGTAGGATTCACACGGTACAAACGTGTTCGCCCTATGGCCCACCCTTACCACGCTGCTTGGCCACTCCGCCTGGCCCGTTTGAGAGGTCTCCAGTGGCCGAGTGATAGGGCAAGTCTGTTAAAGCCGGTCTACTATGAGCATGGATGTGAAATATACCAGATACAGTATCCAGGTAGGTAGCGTAGCCCTTACTATACTCATAGGACTCTGGAGGTTCTGGGATTGATCTTTATCTACTAACTGCGCATTTGCCGACTCCTGCATAGGGAAACAAGACCCAAATAAGGCTGACGTGACGGGGCATATCCAGTCTGATTACTACTTTGCGTACTCAGTACGTCCGAACATTGGGTCTGTATAGCTGCACAGGCTTACGTCTGTCCTAGATACGGCGCAGATGTCGCTATGGGCGCTTCCACGTTTGTACTTACAGTAGTAGAAGTACCTTCGAACGCCGCTGTGAACCTGATTGATTAACCCCGCATCATCACCGACTACACCATCTCACCTGTCTACTTATAGTATAGGCAGCCAGCTATGTACCGAATTAGATGCTTGGTTCCGCTTTCGTTCTTGGCTGGTCAGCATATACCCGGCACGCACGCAACGTTTAGTGCTTATGGCCAATTTCACCTCGATTCAAACGCGTGCGTACCCATTGCACGTACTCAGTAGAGTCGATAGCTGATAGGAATCTACTATGTAAGTCCTAGTAAGATACCTAGTAATCTCTTGGTCCCGTCCTTCACACCAAAGGCTCCTATAGTATAAGGCTCTTGCCAGCACATTTCGTTTACAAACGAGAAACAGGAAGTGAGTGACCGTTGTAGATACGCGCGAGCACCCGGAATCCGTTCGCACTCCCAACTCCCCACACAAACATGCTACCAGCAGCACTGGGCCGCAAGCTGGCGTCGGCCACCCCACCTAACTAACCCCTCAAAGCATCGCGGACATTCGCTAAACTCCACAATCGGCTGGGCAAGGTGAACATGGCCCATATCAGCGTTTCTGCTAGCCAAACACAGCTGACACTAAACCCTTCCGGGTAATTAGTGGGATAAAATAGATAATGGCCTGCGGGGCCGGCCGTTAAGTACCTATGTACCTGTACCGCAGACCCGGTAACTCCACTACAGCAGATCCCCTCCGTGCTTCAGGTGCCGACGGGCAATGCTACCGTGGATTCTTTTTTTGTCTTCCCTGCACCGAAGAGGGCATGCCATCCTGGAGTGGTCCTCGCATACTCTTGACTTGTTTGATCGACTATTTGCATTTCCTCAACGACCTCAGTCCGTATCGACGACAGAAATCTGCGCCATGTCCGTGACCCTGCACACCAACCTGGGCGACCTCAAGATAGAAGTTTTCTGCGAGGGCGTGCCCAAGACCGCTGAGGTTTGTTTCCTGCCTCCCTCTGGCGACGGATAGGTTAGCCGCCCCCAATTACGTATGACGACTAACGAGCATTCAATACAGAACTTCCTCGCCCTCTGCGCATCCAACTACTACGACCAGTCGCCCTTCCACCGGTTGATTCCCGGCTTCATGGTGCAGACCGGCGGCCCCGCGAACCCAACCCCAGACAACCCCAAAGGCGGCCAGTCGATATGGGGCGGCACCTTCGAGGACGAGATACGGTCGACCCTGAAACACAATGCGCGCGGCATCGTGTCCATGGCCAACAAAGGAGCCGGCACCAACGGCTCGCAGTTCTTCATCCTATTTGACAAGGCCCCGCATTTGGACGGCCTCAACACGGTCTTCGGAAAGCTCCTCGGGGATGATAGCCTGAGGACGTTGGCCAAGCTCGAGGCCATCGAGGTCGACAAGAAGAACAGGCCAAAGGAGAAAGCATTTGTTGAGAGGGTCACCATTCACGCGAACCCGGTCGCGGGGTGAGGGCCGGCCTTCACGCGCTTCCCAGCATAACATGGTTGCTATTCCACATGCGACGGAGAAGGGGAAAGGGTATCAAATGGCAGTTCTCCGTACATGTCAATGTCGGATGCTCTGGGTCCATCAATCAAGCTCCATCTATAGACCTCTAGAGCCGGGACATTCACCTCGATATTCTTCGCACGGAATACACCCCAACCACCGGCGAGTGAACGCCTCGTCTGCCGATATTGATAGGGACCTACTTCGGGATCGCCGGATTCCTCGGGTGATATTCAATATGGCCAGCACATTCAACGGCTCAGTCAATCAAGAGAAGGCCCGGGGATCAGGAGCCAAATCTATATGTTTCTAGTGGGGTATATCGGGATTACCCCCGAGTAAGTACGGTCAAAGGAGAGTGGAAGGACACTCGTGGGTGGCCTGGACAGTTTGGATTCGCGCCGGTATTCAGCCAAGCGAAGGGCATGTGTAGCGGAAGCACGCCTATACCCTGAGGTGTACAGTCATCCCCCATCTCTACCCAGCACAAGTGCCGGAGTACCTTCGAAGGGGCCACGATCACTGAAGCAAGCACGGGGTGGAGTGAAGTAGCCCAGTTGCACATTACTTCCACGTGAGCTCATGATATTGTCTTATATATACCATCTTAAAGTATGATTTTTGGTTACAAGTGATATTTCAAGACGCAGATATGTTCATTTTGGCAGAAGCGACCAATGTTATCATGTAATACATAATATGTGCAAAACAAGGCTGCTATCCATCCAAGGAGGGTGACAACGGCCATCACAGTACAAGGGAAAATACCCTATACTCAGATAGCATTCTGTTTCCGGCGCAGCTCGAAGACTCGCAAGGCCTCCTCGGCAGCCTTGACACCCGAGAGTGCCATGGCTCCAAAGGTTGGACCCATACGATTAGCACCGTCCACCTCCGACAGCTCCATGCCGCCAACGATGAGACCAGGCACAACCTCACGCGTTCCCTTGACGATGGCGTCTTCGGCCGTGTTCATATCAAGGCCGCGCATGCCGCCGAGCTTCTCTAGCACTTGCATGCTAACCAAGCGCTTGACCGAGAATGCACCGAAGGGGCCATCATGGCCCGTGGTGCTGATGACGACGGGGGCATTGATGGTGCTAGGGTCCATGCAAGACTGGTCATCGTGATGCATAGCAACAAGCGTCCAGTTTGTCACAACACCCGCGATCCGAATGCCGCCAGATTCATCGCGGCGGGTGATAAGGTCCTCAACTGAAGTGGCGTTGAAGAGCTTGACATTGGGGAAAGCCAATACCTTAGAGAGCAAAGTCGACGTGAAAAGCGCAGCGTGCTTGACAACAACGTAGGCGCCCTCGTCTTCGAAGGGGACGTCTAAGTCAGCGAGGAACTTATCGGCCGGCTTCCGCATGACCATGGCGCTGAACAATTGACCTCCGAGCCAAGCACCACCTCCTAAAATCGCTCATTAGTTGTCGCTCTAGTATCAGTCTATTTACGTCTCACATACCGGGCGAGACGCTGGCCTCGATGATGGCAATCTTCAAATCAGGGCGGGCCTTGGCGAGGACATAAGCAGTGCTCAAGCCGCACGAACCAGCGCCCACGATGACGATGTCAGACTCGGCATACGTGTCCAGGTCGTTGAAGTAACGGCGGCTCATAGCACGAGCCACCTGAGACTCCCTTATGGGTTGGAATGAGAAATCCTTCCATTTCCCATCGGCAGTCTCCACGTCGTTGAGAGGGCGAACCTCTCCATCCTTGGTGGAGATAGCTGCCTTACGGAAGAGAGCAGCGGGCTCACGGATGTCGAACGTCGCAGCCGGCGGCATCTTCAGACAAGCGTATTATAGATCCTCGTTATATCTGAGGCCACGTTAGCTAGTCGCGCTCAGGCGGCAAGGGGAGAAGTGCGTCAAGAGCATGATCCTTTCGCTGGTATTATCCAGATCAAGTTCAACGCCGTATAATCTCAGAACGAGCTCCGTTGAAGAGCCCAACGCCAACTGCACAACTCGACCTAATTGCTCACCAAGCGCACGCCGGAAGCGTGGCGTGGCGGTCATAAGAGGGGGGTTTTAGCAGACAACGTCGGGCCCGGAGACTCGAACACCGGCTCATGGCTCGTCACAGTTTTTATGTTACCTGGTGACATGTTGATACTCGTTTCTGTTGGGTCATGGAAGACCTTCACTGGATAACCCTTTGAGGGCCATGGTCTCTACGGAAGGCCGGGCTGGCCGCCAGCGGCGCGTACCGAGATGATCTGCAATAGTCAAAGCAGTCAGTGGCATCCTGCCCAGATGAGAGGGGGTAAGGGGTCAGCGCTGGGAGCTAGGCTCACGATGCGATATAGATCTTCCAGAGAAATATTCGGGACAACCCGGCGAGGTGGTGAATGAGAATGAGCGAAGAGTTCGAGAAACAATAACGCGAGGGTAAACTTCAACCGCTCGACAAACATTTGTTACCTATGACCTGGGGTTATATACTCCCAGCAAGGAGCGGGGTAAATTGGAGACCCATCGTCATGATGACTGTCCTGCGTCCCTATATCGGATGAACACTCCGATCATTGATGAAGCGGGATATACACGGCTTCACGTCACCTTCCGTCGGCGAGGGGAATGGGTGACATGACGGAAAATGCCGGCTAGGAAAGGCACAGAATCCCACTAAAGCTGATAACCGGCGTGAATTCTAGCGCTGCAATCTATCTTCGAGCCCTCGATGATAAAGAAATGGATACTTGAATCACAAATTTGTCATTAGATTGGCAAAATTTGTGTCTTGGAGCCCTTGTGGGTACCTATCTATACGGACATATGTTGCGACGTCATTAACTGGTGCTCGGCATACCGCATCGCTCGGCCACCAGACCTCCTTGGGCAGACTCACAGAGGCTATAGGGAAGTTAGTACCCCCGGATGGCCGAGCTGTATTAAGGGCCGAGCAACGGGGTAATGACGTTTACTAAGCACCTCTTCTCCATGTGAACGAATCCCCAGGCAGAAGCCCAGGCAACTTGAAGCGGGTTTCACTGTTATTTTTAGACCATAAACCTCACTGGATGTACCGTGCATAACGGAGTTGTTCGGAGTTGTTTTCCTCTGTATTCCGTATTTCGTACTTCGTATGTAATTTAGTTATTCGCCGTTACAATCGCAATATCTCCAACAAACCTCCGGTAATTTCTTTTAAGCAGAGCTTTAGCCTCACCCCCCCCCCCCCCCCCCCTTCTCTTCTCAGCGTGGGTTATACTTATAGGTAGCAGAGGGCACAGCCCTGTTTCAGCATTTCTTTGCCGTTTCTATTCTTGTGTATAGCCTCGTGGGTTCAGCTTACAACTGCGGGCGGCACGCATTTCTGGATGTGGAAGCCGGTCCGGTCACTTGTAGGTAAGTGTGCAGGGCCTAGACTTTTATACACTTCTCTCGCATGCTCGGGTTGTAGCTGAGGAGGTTGGGACGGACACTGCTAGGGGACTTTGAGGGGAGATAACTCTGGAAAATTGCGCGTCGGTTACGACGGCTGTTGCTAAGAGGCGAGGCGGAACTTGTTGACCGCAACGCCGACAAGCGAATTAAGAGCTGCCACGGTAAGAGAATAACACGGCTTGGAGGGCAACTCCTGCTATCTGCGACCCCCCGGTGTGGGCTACCGAGGCTCGTACCCGCCGGATGTCTTGGTCGAGAACACAAAACTACTGCTTCAACAGGCATCTAGATATACCTAGTCGTCCGTGTATAAGCGGCGGCACAGGCACGTAAACTCGCAGGTCGAGCGATAACGTCAAGCTCGTTACGTCGACCCGGTGTTGAAACCGGGTTAAATCGAGTGTAAGGTTGCAGCGAGAGTGGTTCCGGGAGCTGTTTCATCTATCATAAGACTCGTGCAGAACCGAGTTTCCTGGCCGATTGCAACCTAAGAGGTAGTTAATGCTGCCGCCAATATCTGACCGCCTTCGCTCATACGTTCTCGGCATATAGGCTCAAAATTGCATGGGGTTGGGAGATACCTCACGACGCACCCCGTCGATATCGAGGAAAAGTCGCGAGCAAAATTTAGCAAAACGGCGACAGCACTTAGCATGGCCGAGGAGACGCTTGAAATTACTTGTGCCGCTCTTGTACAGAATCGCTACCAACAAGAGGGCCCCGCTGTCATCGGCGCGGTTATTAGAGGCCAAACGGGAGTGGCTTGCATGACTTCTGCAACAGTGTAACTGGCCGGACGCGTGTGTCCGCGCGGCAGAGGCTCCAGGGGTTTTAATCTACTTATGGCGATTATTGAAACAGAGACAGGTCCGCGGCTCGGTCATCTGGATGGATTTGACGCGCTCGAACCGAAAACCGAAGGGCAGGCAAGTTACCATCCTTCTTCCCTATATCTTGGCCGTCTGGCCGGCATGGAATCTTTAGCTCTGCCTGATATAAGAACCCCCGCGTCGCCATCTCGAAGTACTACTGAGTATTAACTACTACATACTAGGTACATGACGACGCAGCAGCACTAGATACAGTATGGAATCGCCCGTGGCCGCGGGCGGGCACTCGGGTGTCGTTGTTGGGTACGTAGCGTGTGATACAGGTGCAGCAGTCCGCATCAGAAGCAGGGACCTGGGTGCCATGGACACACTGCTTTCGACTGATGCTGGTCGTGCATGGTACCGCGCATGGAGTGGGGATGCTTCTGTGCTTCTCGAATGGGTATACCTACTGCGTACAGCCTAATCTCGCGGTGATTGCGGGAGGTACATGGTCGAGGAGACATCGTGGATGGTCCTGCGGTGTCCTCAGGATCGCGATCCCTGCCACCCACATGGCAAAGGCATGGGGACGAAGAGAGCAGGAGAGAACTTAGCCAGCATGCATCTGCTGCAGAGTCACCCTCCACCACACGCTCGCACACGCAGCTCGGCGAACAGGCAGGGGAAAGGAGCGTGGAGACGGTGGGATGGCTGCTGTTTGCGGTTGATTAGATGAACAAGTGCTGGCGAGCGTGCTGTTTCAATTACCATGCTCCATCACCATGCCTATATGCTCCCGGTCCCGTCACTCTATCTACCCAAACAGCACTTTCGCTTTTTGTAATAGGGGCGTTGCCCAATGGCCGAGAACCACGTTGTCTCGACTTCATTGCCAACAGCAAGCGACAATTAAGGAAAACGCAACTAAGAAGATACTTAGTAGGAAGATGCGAAAGCGAGAGATAAAGAGAAAGAGAGAAGAAATGATAGCACTACCAAGCAAGTAAGTAAAAAGACAGCGCTGCTACTTCGTGACGCACGAGCAGCTACACCTACAGTACAGCATCTGTTGTCAGCACATTCGGGACCGTCGCCCATATTGCTGCCAACCCGTGATGCCAAGTAAACCCATCTAGTTCTAAGTTTAGAAACTAGACAGGGGTTGCCTCATACACGAGAGAGGGGTTTCTCTCCTACAATACAACCCCGGACCAAGCCAACACTGGGGCTTCATCTGCTACGCCGCACTCAGACATCAATGTTGAGTCTTTGACTCCAAGCTCGCACGTAACTCGACGCTGCCCCTCTCTCTTCCTGTTACTGTGTTTGATTGTGCGCTGCATAGCACGTAATGCCTTGTGACGCTATCGCATGCAACACGTTATGTATAGGTAGCTTGTGTCATTACCCATGTCCGTTACCTTGCTCACCACTTACTGAGTAATACATGCCATCCCCAACGTATACGTAACCTACAGTACTAAGTAGAACAGATACCCGCCACATTTGTAGGTCGATCTCATCGCTAGTGGACAGGCGGGAAACATGGAGAGCCCGCATTCCGACAGCTGAGTGTGTTTACCAACCCGAGACCACCCACAATATCCGTTGTGAGAAGTGGTTGCAGATCACGTTGGTTATGTAAATCATATGACAATGTCGGAGTTTGCCAAGTTGCTTAGGAAACCCGCGCAAATCGCCAGCAACTTACCTACCTAACACGGTAAGTAGGCCGATCGGCAATTCCACGTAGTATGACTGTATGACAAGTTGCAACCACTTAGAGCTCACGGCAACGCGAGCGAGTCGAGTAACATATCGTGCGATTCTACAAACCCACGTAGAAAAAAGAGTAGATTTGAGACACTTTTGCTGTAACTGCCTTGTATCACGTACTTATGGCGAAATAGATAGTTAAAGACCCGTGCCACGGCTGACGTTGGAACGCCTCGAAGCTGGCTAGGTACTCGTCTTTCGTGCTCGGGAGAGTGGCACGACATGCAGGTACACATTGGGACGTTTGCCTCAGCCGTACGCACTTTTGCAACCACTGCCTATCTCGGTATCATCTCGAAAAGCAAGTGCTGATCTAAGCTGAGGAGAGTTTACCAGCATGGCCCCCAAGTGATCGGGGGGGAAAACTGAGCCAGGGGACCGGCGCCGTGTGGCAGTTGCTCGGTTGTGCCAAGAAGCCGTCGAATGTCCAGACTTTCGGTCGTGTTGGCTCGAAGACCGTTTCTTTGTGGAAGAGCTAGGGAGACATCTCTAGCCAGGAAGCGTTGGTCTTATAAGCAGGCGAGCAGATCAGCATTCTTTTCTTCCGTGCGCCAGATTTCTCTCGCCAAATCCGCGGAACCCGTGGCAAATGCCAGACGCCATTGCCGACTCACTTGTCAGTGCTTACCGATACTCAGACGTATCTTGACCACAAACCTGTCACAGGCAGATAGGTAATAGGTAGGTAGTCGGGTGGCGGTGGCGATGCATAGTGTATAATTACCCAGGTAAAGTACCGCTTTGGGACCTGGTTCTCTTGTATGGGCCGGACACGCCAAATGGGCATCCTCTGACGAATCCGGTCCGCTCATTTTCGAAGGTCAGGAGACGAATTATGCCACGCCGTTGGCGGGAAATCCGACGACTCGTTCGAACCGGTATGTACAGTACCTACACCGGACACTGCGTACTGCACGTAAGTACTTACACTTATAGCACATACATGCTCAGGAACCTATTTGGGCGACGATAGGTAGAGGGATCCCAACTGGATTGCGGTCCGCATACCGAAGGACCCGAGAAGTTAGAACCCGGGCTAGGTAGGTGGTGTAATTAGTGAACAAGCCACTCGCTTTGAGATGCCAATTACCTACATTAGCTTCGACCCTAGACAGAACGCCTCTCGACATGGAGTAACCTACCCACCCGAATAACGATGCGTCTCGGTTAACGCCACGGGTTCCACTGGCTCTTCTACGGCCCAAGCAGTGCAGACGTACAAGTTCGGAAGAGGTAGGTAGAGTATATGGGCACTCCTCTGTAGTCGACAGACATGATCGAAGCCGGCTCGTCTGAACAGCGTATCATACACGGCAGTGAAAGTTGGTAGATGGGTACCGTATGATGCCGTGACTATCACAGTCTATCAGTACGACTCTACAACGGATGTACGGTGCACGATGTGTTCCGTCCTCGGAGATAGGTCCGTACCCGCTAGATGAAGTACCTGCTTCGTACTCAATACGCTACAGGCATAATTATCGCTGGTCCATCTTGTAGCGCAGGCCACGAAGTGTCTACCTAGCAAGTTGAAGATCGACGTAATCGCTAACCGTGATAGGGAGTAATACGCTAAAGTACCTGGTGCAGAGGAACAATAAGGTGAGTTCAGGGACTGACTGCCAATCAGAGGCCATACCAGCGTGTCGCGACACATGGCTCCGTATACGTATACGACATACAGTGCGGCCATACTGTATATACGCCGACCAGGTAGGTAGGTGTAGCCTGAGGTCCTGGTCGTCTGCACAGTCAAGTCTCACAGTCCGCCAATCAGCACAGTACAGTATTACATACGGTGCCAGCTATACCCCGAGCATTGTCGACCCTGACGTATGTGCTCGGTTTATTTTAGTGTCGTATGGTCGATCGGTATCAGTTAAGAGACCACGTTCCAGAGATGCTCGTTTATGGGACACAAGAACGTACCGTATTCCGTGCAATCACTTTACCCGATCAACTGCGATCAACAACGGCCAGCCATTTCTTCTAGCGCAGCAAGCTGCGTACGTACGTACCCAGTACATATGCGCAACACGCATTGAAGTCCAGGATACATGCGCCGTAGCGTGTGTCGGCGCCATAGCGAGGCGTACCATGTACGCAGATAGTATCCGCCCGAGTGTAGCGCATCTATCTAGCGTGCGCTACTGTAGTCTATAGATAGCGTCGCAACCACTGCGACATGGCGAATGGTACTGAGGTCTGATGACGCGAGACGACCATGGCGTAGGGTATGCCTCGTTTTCTCAGCTGGCCAGATGGCACGGATATGTAAAAGTGGAGCAGGTTGATGGCGTATCTTTTGTGGGTCCTTTGTTTCTATCAATAGCATCACGGAATCTCGTTATCGTCACGGCATATTTCCATGATTTGCGACACGACATCAAGAAACACGTTCGCTTTGCGAATGCGGCCGTCCTGGACAGCAGCACCCGACGTCGCAATGCAGTGCTCATTAAACGGAAGGGGGGGGGATTTACGGAGTCGCCATGGACATCGCCGGCTACGCTACAATGCAACGCCGTAGTGACGGCAGCAAACAAGCTGAGCATCGTGCATGGTGACAATACCACAGGTGGCATGCAAGGTGCACGCCGGAACGCCAACTTTGCGGAGAAAACACGCCGGCAGCCAATCGAGTCGATGGGGCCAAGGGACGAGTTGGTGTCGAGCGAGAGAGAGAACCGGGTTCTTGAATTCCGCGCTATTCAGCTTTCGTGCTAATCATTGCCATATCTCGTTCGACCGCTGAGAGCGCACTGAAACAGGGCGACGGTTGGCCTGTTTCCGTCAAGGCAGGCCCGGTCCCGATGCACCCCCAACGAACAACCCGCCTGGCCTGACGACGGAGCTTACATAATACGTCGGCTAATAGGTAGCAAGAGCCGGCAAGAGCATTACCTCGTACAATTGTTAATTTATCCTATAGATAACGGGAAAGGCGTTCGTCCGAAAAATGCCGTCACAGAAACGAAGCGTAGCGGCCGCGTGGTTGGTGGCTTGCTTCAACCTCTCCCGTGAATGGTAGAAACGATCCCACGTCGGAATAGGTGCGCCGTACCGCGGTGTGTGGTTAGTCAGGGCTGACTAAGTCCCGGCATATTGAGCTTGAATATCGAATTGATAAGTTCGACCACTGCCGGGAAGGATATATCCCGTAAGCACCAGCGCCTAATGAACCATTCAACTAATGCCGAGAGATCCCTTATCCACCCGGCAAGCAGATCATGCCGTCTTCTGCCATCATCTATACCTACCTAACCTGCGTGGGGAATTTCCGCGGGCTCGCAGAAGAAGCGAACGAGTGAATAAGCGCATGGGCAAGGGGTGCCCGAGCCAATGGCAACCTTGTGAGGGCGACGGCTACATATGCAGGACTCAGGACGTGCGCATATGGACGAGAACGCACCCAGGGACCAAGGCAAACCCGGCCGTGTGCGACACACCTAAATGGCCGCTGTCTATGCGTCAGGGAAGAGAGAGAGAGAGAGAGAGACATCGTTCTCTGTGCCTGCGTCTAGGCGAGCGTCGGACTGCAGCTTGGCACCATTTTCGCGCAGGGTTCGTTTGGAGAAGGCTGTCGCTGGTTTGAGTTCTCGACCTCTGAACGTGGAACTGCGGTAAAGCGAAGCCCTTCCTCAAGTGGTAGGTAGCTACTGTACGTACGCGTGTTCCTTGCCCGGTACATCTGCTTAACGAAGGGTCTCCTTCACTGATACGGTGCTTGAAGCGGATATAGACTGGGTTGTGTCTTCGCGTGGCAGATAAATGGCCCGGGGCCATTGTACAAGTATTCGCAACGCTGCGGTGCGATCATCCGGTTGGCCTTATAACTATCTAACCTATTACATAGATAACTGCCAGCCAAGCCAGCCAAGCCGACGCAACCGAGTTAGTGCGAGGTTCAAAAGTACCAGTTGTTGCACGGATTACTAGCAGTAAAGAGTATAACTTGAGCAGTACCTATAGTACCTGTACCGACTCTAATAGCCCCCGTGGAATTTATAGTAAAGTACGGAATACCGTAGCAGATCTCGACCTCTATACATACTCGGTTCCCAGCTTGACAACCGAGTGTAAGTAGCTACCTTCCTAGATACGCAGTGTGCTACCAGTTTTGCACCCGCGGCAATTTCCGTTATACACCCTGTTAAGCCGCCAAGTCTGGTCGGCCACCCCCACTAAGCTAAGCACCCGAAGTATCGCGATCATTCGTTGACATGCCTCTGTTGGCCGAGCAGGGTTGGTGGCCTATCAAGGGTTCGTATTGGTAACACGTTAATCGGGTACATGTAGTCAAAGTGTGCTGATAGCGGTAACTTTCATCATTCAATCGTGTATATAGTATATACGCACAGGGGCAGATCTAAAAAATGGAAATTCAATCAAAGAGATGCTACTGTAAGGTGCGCAGTAGTTTTAAGGCACGGGTGCAGACGACTGGCTTAGCCTGGCAGATTCATACCCGGATCCCAGAATATTCTGCGTCCGCATGTGTCCGCGATGTGTGGACTGCTTGCTTGACTGGAGCCCGGGTGGTCGAGTCGCAAATTTTATACCTGGTAGCTGGGATGTCAGTGGCGCTGCGCCCAATCACACAGAATTGCACATCGAAAACGAACGTCACGGAGTCGGGTACAAGATGTGAAAGTCTTCGGGATCCACCTTTTCGTCTTGCCCGTGCAAGCTCATGTCGGTTACAACTTGGACCCCGCGCAAGTAACAACTATCTAGGCCTTGAAGTGCTTCCCGATACGGGACACGGGGAGCGTATCGTGGAATAACGTTCTTGCATACGGAATCATTGCCTAGCGTAGAAATGCACGTAATGTGGTCTATCGTGATGTAGGTGAGTATCGCCGTTGGCTCTACGCAGTAGGGGAATATAAAGACTCGGCATTGCGGGCTCGGCAACTATTGCACGAAAGAACGTCACTTGACACCCCGCATTCAAGTCCTACGGCTTGATACTGTCCCGTCGGCAATAAGTAACCTCCGGCTATATTCCCTGACGTGGGTACTTTGGCATATCGACCTACAATGTCCAGTACTTCGTACAAAGTCCGGTACTAAGTACGATGTCCGGGTTGTTGGTATGTAGCGTACGCGACGGGCTGCGCACTATCCGGACTAATAAGGCCTCTCTCGACTCGGTTTCAGGCGCATGGATCTACCTAGACAGACATGCGTCATTCGCTATATGCAGGAGTCTTTAAATTGAGTCGTATGCGGCCGCTCGAGTGGGTTAGCCCGTCGCCCATATGGTCTGCAAGGGAAAGGGTTTCAATCGCCAGTCCACAAGCACGTGCCCGCGCGCATCGCGTGGCCGACGTTGCATCGGCGAGGTCGACAACTCTCCGCTACTTTAGGGTCGACGTGATGCCGGCTTAGTCTCTCCCATCGTCAACGCTCAGTTTACTATCTACTGCTTCGGTAAATGAGCGCCGTCTGTAATAAGTAAGTCATCTAGCGCGTACCCCTGAGCAGCCCGCGGTCACCAGATGGCAGATGATACATCCCTTCTAAGATCTACCCGTCGCTTACATTACTCAGTACCTGTAATCACATTCCGCTAGGTTAGTGTAGAGAGATCTCAGCGTAAATGACCGGTTGTATGAAGCCGATCGCTTTACCCGGCACGGCGGTCTGTACTATGTGATGCTATCTATAACGATGCCATCTACCGAGCACGCTGCCTGTCGAGCGTCTCCTCTTAGTCGGTCGGAACCTCTCTCTCTCTCCATCCCTCTCTCCATCTCTCTCTCCGAAGAGCGGAATATCAATACACTGCTAAAGGGTAGTATAGGTACCTACTTACAGTAGTGACTGTAGGTACGGAGTACTACCCACGTTGTCACGTATGTAAAGGTACCTTCAATGCTATTATTAGTTCTCGTTGCATCGATTAAAGTGGTATTCGAGCTGTAGCGAAACACGCCTTCCGCTTTCAGACTGAAATCATTAAACTGATTACCTGCCTTTCCTTACCCGGTATAGCACAGACGTACATGGCATCATGCCAGATTCGTATACAGTATGGCTGCCGGACCCGTCGAGCCCAATCACACTTACCTATCAGTGTACCTACTTACTAGTAGCAGGTAGGCGGTGCCTGGGTCGCTAGGTAGCAGGACGATATCGGTAGATACTGAGTACGGAAGCTTTGGGGGAAGACTGTGTGGATTGCTACTATCCAGGTACTAGGCTCTAGTAGGTATATCGTTCGTGTTAGGCTACGAGTGGTGGGTTTTCTGTGCCGCTTGGTAACTCACAGTTGAGAGATTCTAAGTATGTCCCGGGCCGGAAGGCAATTGTGTAATTGCGAATGTTCTGACTGTCGTCTCGGCTTCATACCACCTACCTAAACCGCATAGCTATCGGCTCGACGGCGTTCGAGCATTCAAAAATGATCCTCACGCCTCTCTAGATATTTGTCGGCTCATCTCGCGTCATGACGCCTGTGTCTGAAAATAGAAGCAAGGCAGAACCTCTGGAACGCCAACAAGTCGCACCGGGGGACTGTAATTCTGTACGGTTGCCTTCACTGCCTACGCTGTTGGTCATACGGTCTGGCTTTGTCGAAGCTGTTCGAACCCACTGCCTTGTAAACAAAGTACCTCGCCTTGCCTTCTGTTCCATGGCAGAGCACACTTTGAGGCTGGGTGGGCTTCGCCGCTCGGACGAAGGCGGATCTGCGTAGTTACCTAAGGTTGGTTTGCAGCACAACTTGGCAACGGCAAGAAAACGTACCTCTTGTACGTAGTCCACATAGCAGTATAGCAGCATAGCAGAGCAGTATAGCCGATACAAATGCATCTTTAGTCACACTCGATCATCTCTCCTGAGAGTTGTGCCATATAAAGAAGACTGGCTGAGTAAGCGAAGCTCTCCAGTCACCGGGACCCCATTCTGGACTCTCTGTGCATGACCTTGACTTCTTTTAATAACCGCAACAGTTGCCAATGCCGCGCACTTCGCGAGTTGAAACACAAAAAGAACCCTGCTGACTCCCAACGGCACTAAGAGAGCCGCCCCACGTCCCTTTCGTTGTCTGTCTAAGGGTCCAGTTGCGCCAGCGGCCGGCGAGCGGCCAGCGGCGAGCGGCCACTGCCAGTGTACCCAAGTACCTATGTACTTATCCGCTATTTCGTGCCTAACATGCATTGTGCATCGCAAATACCGCTAGTCCGACTGCGGCTAGCGGGCCAATTAGCCAAATTGCACAAGATAGGCGGTTGTCCGTGCGGGTGCATGATATGCACACTGTATCTGCATCAGCTAGAGCAAGAGTGAGTTAGCCTCGTAGCGCTTTACGCTGACTCCACCGCACTTCTTCCTCTTCTGCCACACTATGTACCTCGGTACCTTCCTCCCCCCCCCCACCACCCCTATTCGGTCTCGTCGAAAGCTGTTGTTTCTCCATCTCCTATTTTCAATCTTACCACACACCTTCATCCACGTGAAAGCTTGCCTGACCATGGCGACCTTCTCATTCGTTAGCTCACTCCCTAGGGTGAGGACGAGGACTGCTGGGAACCAGAGTGCGCGTGAGTCCCTGCTGGCCGCTGACTTCATGTTCCTGGTCACTAACGTAAACTTGGTCTTTCTTAACCAGATCTCGTTAGACAGAGCCCGGCGGTGCCCAGTCCCAGTTTCATGGGTGAGCTTTTACCGTTTACAGAATACAGTACCTAGTCTATCTACAGCATCGCTTGTTCTGTACCTACTTCGTACGTCTTCGGGGCACATGGAGCCCTGGTATTCTGGTGCCCTCCCCTGACATACGCAGTAGGCATCCGGACGTGTGTCGGCGGCATGCTCTTCGCCCTCTTCTCCCAACAAGCGTTGATTACCGCTCCAGCGGAGATATAAGCCGTGTGCCACAATGGCTGAGGAGGCAAATTGTGAACTCAGTCACCGTCGGCCCGGTGGCACAAGACGGTTACCAAGATAGGTACGTCGTTGTCTAGTGCAGCGTAGGTAGCGTGAACTTGGTGCCACCCACGCCATGTCCTTGCTTACCTACCTACACCCTGTCTTGACAGCACCCTGTAGTGTACTTCGAGACCCGCAGCGACTTCTATCCACGGCTCTGGTTTAGGTGAGATGGAGGTACATGCTCGAGGTACTTGTACGTTTGTGGACAATACGGCACAGCTAGTGTTCACTCACCCCCGTGCCACTGCCCCATCACTCGTACATTTACTTATAAGTCTACAAGTTCCCCAGTCCCTGCCATCTTACGCCGCTTCGACCTCGAGGCTGAGAGATATATCGAGTTAAATACCTTGTTGTCTGCCAGACATAGGCTTCGAGCGTACTGCTTCCTTTGTAGGTTTTCTCTACTTCATATCTTCATCCGCCGCCTCTTGGCATTTCTATATCTATACCCGCCTCTATATATCATATATCGCGACTGAGTAGGCTCCGTTCGCCCCCCAGCGCTGATACCTAGTATAACAGCCAACACAGAGAAACCGTACGTTTGGCTCGATCTTTCTCTCGATTTCCTGTCGTCTCTGCCTCGCAATGAATCCTTTCCGGTCTACATACGTTGAGCACTCTAACTCACATCCGCCCAGGTCAATCATTAGCTGTGCAGATTCAGAGATAGGAGGATCATATAAGCATCCCGTTGATTCACCCAGTCGAGCTCATATTTATCACGACGGGGAAATATCATCGCGCAACGCTGGTCTACGATCCCGGATTGGCCCTGACTTTCTGAACGTGGCGAACCGTACCGCTGATCAAGTCCCGGATTCGTTCCTACCGGAACACAAACGCGGCGACCAGGCGCAGTCACAGAGTGCGTCGTGGAATAGACAGGAGACAGCAAGTCACGAACTTCCTAGATCTATCCCGCCCCTAAACGGAAAACCGACTATGAGGTTAGTCGACTTGGATTTGCTTGGGGGGAAGCCTCTAGGCTAATGCAGTAAACAGTGCCGTCGCGGTTTCATTTGATCCGAGGATGGATATGGGTGTCCCACGCTCAACGTACGCTTGGCACAATACGCCATTTTTCACAAATTCTGGACCTGAATCGCCACTCGCGAGAATTCCTCCCCCGACCGTTCACGGTATGGAAACGAGTCCTGAGCTGTTATCTCATGATGTCTCTAGCGTTGGACATGGATCGGATCTGAGCAGTATGACTCCGCCACCAAGCGGCTCGAGATCTTTAACTTCGAGCCCGCCTCGGCCCATCTTAACGCCGGAGCAACGCGAGTTGAAACGACAACGCGATCAGGCGAGGAGGGATTCAAAGACTTCGGTCAGGGTTCGTCGTGGGATGAGCAACAACTCCTACCCTTCGGCAGCACCATCTCCGCCGATGACAATTCATGACTTTTCCTCTGCCTCGCCCATGCCGGTATATACGACCGCCTCGGCTCAAATATCGCTCTTAGCAGAGCCAGTAACGACCGTTGCGCCGTCTTATATGCCTGCCTACTCCGCGTCTCCTTTACCGGATCACGGACAATCGCAAATGTTTTCTCCTCATTATTCGCCCTTGTATGTTGGCTTTCGCTCGCTCGCAGTATCGACATGGCCCGCTGACTTGTTGACTCAGACCTTCTAATGACTACATGGGTATGAATTACCAGACCGGTTTTCCTCCGCCACCTACAGCACAAAGCCTGTCTTCTCAGTATGGGTAAGTGATTCAATTCCTTGACCATCAGGCTAGTTTCTAATCAGAATTTGTAGCAGCCGAGCTTCCCCTATGTCCGAGTCTGGGATTATGTATCCCGTCCAACCGCCAGTTCTACCCTCGGGCAACCCACCGACGGCAGATGCTGGACACGTTCGCGTTGTGCAGAGCAGGCCCAAGCCTCAGTGCTGGGAGCATGGTTGTAACGGAAGGCAATTCTCTACTTTTAGTAATCTTCTGCGACACCAACGAGAAAAGTCGGGCCAAGCAGCTAAGGCCAGCTGTCCTAATTGCGGTGCCGAGTTTACGAGAACAACTGTGAGTCAACGATTCGAGGATCATGAGGTGAAATTGAAGACTAACGAGAATGGCAGGCTCGTAACGGCCATTTACTACACGATAAATGTAAACAGCGACGCAACTCATAAGCACGAATAACATATGTACAAAAAACCCTTCTTACCCCCTGAACTTTTTACATTATATTTCTATCACGGTTTTACGGAGCAACGCTTTCGCTATGGCGCAACGGATGATTCGACTCGGGGACAACGGCGGGTGTTTATTATACGGAGGGGGCGGGCTAAAGTGACGCGGCATGTTTATTCAAACCAAAGGCGAAAGGCAATATCCGGATGGGCGATTTTAGGGAAACATGAAGCGGTTTTTTGGCTATGGAGATTATATACCCCCCACCTTTCGCTTCTCGACTCAACAGTCTTCGGTATAGTTTTACACACTTACTACATACTTATTACGTTGTACATTGTATATAGATGGAAAAGAAAAAGCCCGAAATGGGACAATTTGTCTGGGAGAGACTTGGACAAGTTTCCCCCAACTTGGAATACCCAGAAAAGAGACGTCTTTCACCTGCTACTGGGGGTACCCATTCCGGATGGACTGCTGAAAAAGCCCAGGCAACCAACCACAGTCCCGTAGACGATCACGCATCGGAGGGGAAGGGCCAAGGCTACATGGTTTGAGGCATATGCTGAAACCGTTGCTTGCAACGCCGTTACCTGCTCGACGGGTGCCAAGGCTCGAAGCTCCGCAAGTGCGGCAGGGGTCCTGTCCTTTCGAATCTGCGCCAAACTAGCTCTGGTGGGGACGTGAAGCATTCAAGAAGCGTGGAAGTACCCACGCCAGTTCGCTCCGTGGTTATGAGGTCCAGCTCAGCACTGTATGCTCGTACTATGTACGAAGTTCGCCGTTTTGAGGGCACGTTCCGCGGGATATCTAACTCTTCGACATCCTGGTGCCGAACCAACCCACCGGTGCCACGGCGAGTAAAGTACATATGTGAAGACCTAGTTACTTACTTAGTATTAAGTGAAAGAACTATTACGCTGAGGGGTTAGTTGCGCCATTCCGTGTAAACAACGCCGGTGATTTTGGCAGATAGGTTGAACCGTCACCGTCAGCGCACGAAGCACAGTGCAGCCTACAAGCAGCTCCGCTCTTCCGAAAATAGCGACAGGCTCTTGCCAAGGTGAGTAAAAATGCGCAAAGCTGGATAACCCGTGCTGGTGAGCGTCTTGGTACTGTGCAGGGCGTACTCCGTACAAGAAACACACGCGACACAGTACGCGAGAGCAAACCAACCGTTACTGGTAATGTACCTACATAGACGAGTACAATGGCACACTTAACTCGGTTAGTACGGATACGCCTCAGCCTAAGCGGACTAACCGATTGCGCTGGCAACAACTTTTCGATCACCGCCTGATACATAATCTGCAGCGCACAGCATTTGGGTAATGAAACTCGATCCGGGCGATGTCACCCCCCGGTTTTGTCATTGTCGTCGTCTGGAAGAGGTGCAGACACACTGGAAATTTGAGATCCATACCTAATTAGTACCTACTTGCCTTACGTACGCCGCTTGATCTCGCGCCGCACGAGCGACGCGTTTATCTTCACCCTTGCTCCTTCCGGCAGCCTGCACGCACTCAGTGTACGGCACAGACTCCGGGTTTAGAGATTCGCTGGCCGCTAGTTAAAAAAGCCTGTTACAGCGAGCTTACAGCGGGTTCCAGCGGACTTCGACAGCGCGCTGGTAGTTTCTGATTTCGCAACGTGCTCGCTAACTGGTACCCAGATTCGTAGTAGTTGAGAATACTTCGGACTCGGGCCGAGTGTACCTCTCGTGGTACACAGCCAGCCGGAGCGAAACGCTCGGACCAGGCCCGAGCCCACAGTCCCGGAACCTCGTCGCATCGCTAAACGAACCGTTTTAAGTTTAGTCCGTGCCGTTGGGTTAGACGCCTCTTAGGTAAGCCGCGATGTACATACCGTCACGTAATTCGTCCCAATCCCGACCACTTGCCAATTCCGCGCGTCCGAAATAACTACGTAGGTAGTACAACGGAGCTGATACTCTCGCCATCCATCCCCTCATTGCGGTGTTTTCTACGGGTCAAGTTGGCGGAGTTGGTACAAGTCTGCAAGTGATCGGAATTGGTTATGTATAACGGATTACGTTAGCGGTCCCCGCCGCGCTATCTAGCGTACCATATAATGCACATAATGCGCATTACGTACCAGACGTAGCACTTACCCGCCTATAGAATTCCATTCGCGAAAAAGCAACTTCTTCCGACCGGGAATAGGCACTTAAACGGGCTGACGCGACTTTTGTAAGCCTTACTAGAAGTGTTCCAGTAACTTACCATCGAATTGCCACAGGATGTACAGTAATAACCCAATATCAGCTACGGAATACTGAGTTTGACTCTTTGGGCACGCGTTGCAGGGCCCGCGACAAGTCTCGGCGCAGTGGGTGGTACGCAAAACATTCGTGTCAGGTATGAGGCAACAAGCAGGTGGGCGAAAACAGACTCAACGTGTATCAAGAAGCCACCTACTTTATCCCCCAACCCCTGACTAACTACGCTATATTAGGTTATGCTCTACAGAATGGCATCATCCTCGTTATTCCAGATCTGGTATGCCCACATGGAGATACACGCTTACATAACGTTCCGTACACTACGCAGCGGACAACATTCGCGGCTTGGACTAGGGACCTAGCAATTGTGCTATCCACCACAGGGATTTCATATCCCGTCGAAAACACCCTGATGGCAAAGAGGCCATGTACCCAAGAGACATGTATTCCCTATGTAACTAGGTAGTGAGCTACGCCGCCTAACTACTCCGTAGTTATAGACATAAACTACTTCGTAATCCGTAGATAGTACGTTTGATAACTCCATTGGCCTCATAGCAGCTCGCAAAACTCAGGAGTCTCTCGAGCCTCACGCATGTCTTTCCTCAGACTGGTAACCTATGCCTTTTCACTTTGCATGCCGAGCTACGTCGGCTCCCTGTTGATGCCACGTTGCGATGCAAACGAATACTTCTTAGTAAGGTCGTTGCATCCCGCAAGTCACTTACAGTACATGCCAGGTTCTTCGCGGCTAATATTGCCCGTCATTTGAGGCGATTGGTTGGCCTTGCTCGCCTCGTGGTGAGACGTACCCTACCATGTCGACTGATCGCAATTTCACGAAAACACTTTTTTTTGTTTTGCTTTTTGAGAATGTTCGTGTTTTGCCGGCGTGTTGACCGGGGCGGGTGGTTTTCAAGGCTATACTAGGTATGCTATACTATACTATACGGCCATAGAAATAGGTGCCGCAGAGCTAAGCGTGTTGAGATCGGGCTAGATAGAGGGCCCAGGCTCTCCCGCTGGGACCTGAGAAGCCTGAACCGTCATTCGACCGGGCTGGGCATTGGACGTTCACTTGAGTTGCAGATGTTTAGGTAATAGGTGTTGGCTGCGTGTTATTATTGTAGGGTATCTTCGCCTAAGGGTGTTAATTGCCTCTACCTCGATGCTTTGCCGGAGCAGTTAAGCTTATACTAAGTACATTTCTAGGTACATGGCACTATTTTCGGGTAAGTCCTCATAAAGGACCAGTACTTGACATTTTAGATTAATGAGTTGAAGCGGAAGGACCCTTAGGCCCTCTGTCTATTTAGTAGTTCAGGTACTGGTTCGAGGGAATCCTGAACGCTATCTACGCTACATACGCACTTCTATACCCGATAACTAGCACGTACACTTACGGGATACCGGCGGCGTCGGTTACAGTAGGCACCTGACTGGACGAGTCTACCTGCTTAGTACGTGGTATCTCACTAATACATCCCAGTGTATACCACCTACTCAGTAGCCTGCCTTGAGGACTGACGGGGTTTGATGCGCTACTGTACGGTACTAGTGAGTAGTGTAGATAAGTCGCTATACTCGCTATATCTGGAGTGATAGTGAGAGCTACCTGCAGTTATCGGCCGACACTCGATCACGTAGTGCTTAGTTATGTAACGTGTGGCGCAGACTTCACACTTCACGATAGTGTACCTTACCTACCATCTACCTAAGATATTGCTCATACGATAACCGCCGGACTCGTTTCCTCGATAAACCCGTTGCGGGGGAACCTGGGGACACCTAGCTAGCCTGTCGGAAATTACAGGCGCCGGAGACACCGCTGCACAGTACGCGGCACTGTCAACCCGTAGCATTGGAACGGGCGATTCTGAACGTCGAGCACGAGACTAGCCAGGCCCTTGCGAGCCCGATTCAGTGGCCATCACACACCGCTCTAAAATCAACACAGGCCGTCGGTTCTTGCGGGCAGTGTGCCGTGAAAGAGTCGGAGCCGTGGGTACCGTAGACCCCGCCAATTCGCACCTCCAACGCCACTCCGCTTTCACTGCAACGCGCGCCGTGGCCAATCGCGATCAACTGTGATCGGTTCCGCTGTTCTGACCACATCGGACGGCAGCAACTGCGAAGAGCCTGGAGAGCCTGGAAATACAGTCTGTACAAGATACGGTAACATCAGGTAGAGGCATGCCTTACATAACAGACATTGTGTCTTGGTGTCCCCACGCCCGATCCGTGCCCCTGCATGCTTATTATTGCCCATGAATGATTCTGAACAGCGCGATACGGTGATGCCCTACAAGCGTCGTGCGGTATAAGCAGACGCCGTAATTACGTTTTATCTACGGTAGCATCTCATTCGCTACCTACGTGATATCCGACTAGATAGTAGAGTAGGTATACGATCGACTGGGTATTCATCCACCCCATACGCTACGCCAGTAGCGCATACCGAGAACTGAGAGACCCTCAACATCCCTTGTCAGGCGACGTCAGGACGCTTTATTAGCCTCGATGTAAGTCAGAACAGGATAGTATTACGGCGTACTGTTCATTTTCGTAGGGAGGTTTGCTGGTACGCTAACCTAGGCTCGTTTCTGCCCACCTACTGTTAGTGTATCTATCATGTACTTGGTACTGGGTATGCTCCTTGCGTGTGCTCTGGATGTACTGAGTATCCCGCGCATTATCAGGCACCTACCTATCCGTATAGCCGGCGTTCCACGCCGGACATAGGAGTATGTAGGTACTGTACATCCCTATCTAGCGTCTTTGCATCCGAGCGGCCTTCATCGTGGCCCACGGAGGGACCCAGGGCGTCACTCGCTCTACCCTCCGACCGACACAGATAGGTATTTTATGGAACACCGCACTCAAATGTTCGCGGGGGTTTCGACTCTGGTGCTTGTGTGGCCCTTCTGAGCTTTGCTGCCACAATCCTGACCACCACACAACACTGCTGTGCCGCAGGCGGGCGTCTACCTGCTTCACAGAATCACGTATCTACGTACCATGTAGGCAGGCCTGCGCGAACGTGGACATCTACTGTAGCCCATTTCGTGGTAGGGATAGTTACTCGTTTCAGCAGAGCCGCCGACCAGAAGCGTCTTTGCCCTGTACCACCTACTGCATTGGTTAACATGGACCGTGATTCGTGAAGTCTCGCTAGGCAGCCTATCGACCCGCCTTGCCATTCCGTGAGAGTGGGAGATTCGCCTCGGCTCCCTATCAGCCTGTCACCTTCAAGCTTATCGTCGCCACAAACAACCCGGCCCGAGAATGCTGTCATGTGGAAGTTTCGCCGCAGATATGCTGCAATGGCGCAATTCATTCAAGGCTGGGAGCTGCGCCCGGGCGGATCAGCTCTTTGCCGTCGAGCATGAAGCTTAGTAACTGTAATTGATCTCACGGTGAGGCTCTGAGAAAAGAGACGCAATAACGGAACTATTAGCATGCATCTGAATCTAGAACAAGAACCACCAGGCCTGGACCGTCGGATCAGCAGTATCGTTGATACGGTCCATCTTATTCAGATTTCAGCTCGTGGCGAAGCCAACGTCCGTCTCAAGTATTGCATGTCAAGACTTCCCGTGCGTGCCTCTAAGAAGGCTCACAATGCCGTTCGAGAAGAGCGGCGGGATCAACAAAGGCGCAACTGTATAAGTAGCATGTCGCATCAAGAGCATTTAATGTCGTTGTTTGTCCCATGCATCCAGGATCCCGGGTTAGCCTACTCAGGACGTCCGTACGCAACGAGGCACGTCCATTAGGTTAAGGTAGTAGTCGACGAGAATCTTGAATCCGAGCCCGAGCTTGGCTGGGTAACGTAACGGGTTGGAACTCCAAATTGCGTAAGCGGGCAAGAAGAAAGACCGGGTCACACTGTATGTACGTAAGGTACCAGGCCTCCCCGCCTGTCAAGCTGAAAATAACCCGCGACAGGGCGTGAGGGCACGGCGTTGGGTAAATAAAGATGTAGAGTTGCATCCAAAACACACGCACGCTGCAGACAAGGTTGAAACTGAAACAAACGACCTGGGCTTCTATTTCGGGCGCGATGATTGATGATGGGGTGTGGTGGTATCTCGTACCGGGGTCAGCGCGACGCGGCCAGCATCATGCCACATGGCTCGGCTCCCAACCGGATGGAGCAAATCCGAGGGAGAATACTTGAAAGGGTTAACGCGTCATTGCTGGGCAGTCCGTCGAGGCGCGTTAGTGAAATGTGCTGGATTCCAAAACGGGGAGTTGGCGGCTAAATTTGAACCCAGCTTGTTGGAGATGTGACCTGTTGCTACTGCGGAAAAGGTCGTCGCTCAGGTCAGCCACCCCACCTGAGCTATCCACTACATACGTAATTGTATACCTAAATTGGATATGGACTTACCCGCTTAGGTACTAGAAGCGTCGCGGGCAATTTGCTGAATCCCATTGCCTATTGGATGAGTAGAGTCGGCGGTCTATCGGTTGGTAACACGTTATACAATCTGACATGGAGACAGAATGAAAGACAACTTACCTACCAAAGGTAGAAGGCGACTATCTATCGACCTCGGTAGTATGGATATCGTTACAAAAGTCCCAACGAAGAACAAACGCGAGGACAGTTAGTTGATTACATATTGGATGAACATGTTTTATACACTAACCCACCCAAACCTAGATTAAGCGCCTTAAACGCGTTAAACGCGAAATACACCCCGCCTGCGCTTAAGAGAGTTATGGCGCGAACAAGCGCGGGTTTCATTACGTAATACAAAGCTTGGGCCAGGATGCTTTATCGCCTCTGATATCAAGCTCCACCGTATCCAATCACGCTTCATCTTTCGCACACAGCCGGACATCCAAACACACACAGCTCGCCTGGGCTCACTACAAGGAGAGATCGCAAGAAGCCCTATGGTTCGTAGTTGAGCCTAGAAGCCACGGGGGCTGAATGTGCCATCTCATGTGCGGCGCTGCAAGTGGTTAACGACTTTTCTCCGCCTTCAGTCTGCCTGTCACAAGTCTTCGCGTGCGCGTAGGATATGAGCTACTCCCCCGTGCGAAAGACCTAGACAGAGGACGCGCAGTACTGCGGGTAGAGCGAGAGAGAGGATAAAAGCGCAATGGCGGTAGATGCGAAGTGGAACGCGCGGAGACGGCGTGCTGTTCGTTCCGTCTTCCCTATCGACAGCTCAATATCCTCGGCGCGCTTCACGGACCAAGACTTATCGTTTGACGGGTCTCTGGCGCGTACGCAGACACAGAAACACCCAGCAGCACAACGTAAGTGGAGCGTCTCTAGTGTTAGTCAGAGGTCGCGTCTGACGTGGTTGGCCCTGCCAGAAAGTTCCCAGGTCTCCCAGCAGGACCGCTACGACAGGGCCTGGTACGCGGTCACGACGCGGATTGCGTTACCGCCCTCAGTTTCGGCGGAGGATTCATTCGGATTGCTTCCGCCCTCACAAGATTTAGATCATGACATACTCGAGGAGGCGTTGCTGGACGTGCTGGATCCTGCTACACGCGTACCCTTGGCTGACCATACCGAAAACATCCTAATTTGGCATACACAGCAGGTGCGGCAGCATTTTGTCACCCATGTACTGCCTCTGTTGGCCATATGTGATAGCTACCAGGACCGCACGCAATGCCTTCTCGGCAGTATTCGAACCCTAGAAGCGGCCCAGCGCCAGTATATGTATGGCTTGTCGATAATCGTCCGGGCCATGGAGCCAAAGCAGGCGGACGTGGCGCTTGAAAACTTTCATCGAGACCTACTTGCCATTGTCGGGAACTCCATGTCCAGCGCTTTGGTGTCTGCGCTCCGGACGGTTATCGGCCGTCTGATGAGGACTGTTCTCGGGATAAGTGCTCCTAATTCTTCGATCTTGAAGGAGAAGAAGCCCGAGCAGCACCTAACCGAAGTGGATCGCGCAAGAGAAGAACTAATACAACTGGTCGACTCGCTTTGCAAAGTAGGACTGGCTGGTGAGCGATTCCAGATCTTGTTCGCTGAATTGCTGGATAAGATGATGGTCATATACGTGCAAGAATCCTTTGCCGGGGACTGGGGCTCAAGCGAAGACGTGCCAATGCCGGACTCATTTACAAGCCAAAACCAGTCTATTCAGCCTCGATGTATACTGCAACTTTCAGATTGGATTGAGAACCACTATGCTCGCCTCGCCGTAGAAGTTACCAGCAGGCTCGAGGGTGTAGAAATTTCCTGGGTTGACGTAGAGAAGTGGAAAGAAACCGCTATCGGAAGGCTGGCCACTCTTCGCATCAATGAATTGTTCGACATAGTTATTAACTGGCCGAACAGCGAAGGTGGAATCGAGGACCTCCGATTCGCCGTCACCACCCCTCAACGGAGACTGCAACTTACTGCCACATTCTCTGCTGCTTTGCAAAACCGCCTCCTCCATTCGGGTCGCTCAACTCTTGATATTGTACGTACTTACATCGCCATGATCAGGACGTTTCACAAGTTGGACCACTCTCGGGTTCTGCTTGACCGTGTGGCCTACCCTTTACAGCTCTACCTCTGCACACGTGAAGATACGGTTCGTATCGTCGTCTCTGGTTTATTGTCTACCCCAAAGGAAGTGGACTCAGAAGTCCGCAAAACGAAGTTGGTCGAGCTCGTAAAACTACTGCATGACCCTCACCAGTATCGTTCAGAACGTCATGACGAAGAATGGGACGACCTTTCCTGGGTACCGCCTCCAGTGGATGCAGGGTCCAACTACAAACGGCGAAAGTCCGAGGACGTCATCGGAACTCTCATTAGTGCCCTGGGATCACCTGAGGTATTCATCAAGGAGTTCCAAAACATCATTGGTGAGCGGTTACTATCAGATCAAGTTTCCTTTGATCAAGAGGTTGGTGTGCTAGACCTTCTGAAGAAGCGATTCGGCGAGTCTTCACTACAGGCTTGCGACGTGATGATTAAGGACATTCAAGATTCACGAAAACTTGATGATGAAATGCACCGTCGTGTTCCGAATCAATCAGAAGAGGTGCCACGGATCTCGAACATTCACGCGAGAGTTCTTTCACGGCTCTACTGGCCAGAGGTCGGTGAAGAGGGCTTTGAACTACCCCCGGTGGTCACTGCAATGCAAAACGCATACGGAACGATATTCGAGCAACTCAAGCCATTTCGTAAGCTCAAGTGGCTCAACCATCTTGGTCAGGCCACGGTGGAACTAGAATTCGAAGATCGCACCATTGCGGAAGAGGTCCGCACCTACGAAGCGGCTGTCATTAATGCCTTTAGTGCGGAGAGCGCGCCTAGCTGGACTTTTGAGGAGCTGTGGGCCAAGATGCAAATTGACGAGGATCTCCTTACGGCCGCACTCCAATTTTGGGAAGAGAAGCACGTGCTACGTAAGCAGGTGGATGGCCGCTACGTTGTTATTGAACGGTTATCAGATGTGATCGAGTCACCATCAGCTGGTCAGTCCGGCGTAGCCGCGGCGGCAGATTCAGTTCAGGCGAACCCCCGTAGGGCTAAGTCTAGCATGAGCGAAAAGGAGAAGGAGAAACGCGCCGTATACTGGCAATTCATAGTCGGCATGCTGACCAACTCCAGCCCAGCCATGCCCCTGAACAACATTGCCATGATGATGAAGATGCTTATCCCCGACGGCTTCCCCTGGAGCAATGAGGAACTACAGGAGTTTCTGGCCGAGAAGCTTGGCGCCGGCGAGCTGGAACTTGTTGGGGGCAAATATAAGCTTATTAAAAAGTAAAATGCGACCTCCAATCGCGTCATCACGCATGCAGCTATACAAGTTAGCACGTGTTAATCACGGCCACTCGTGTCAGCACCAGCGTTTTGGAAGGGGGCTTATCTTGCGCAAATAGAGTGTACCTATATTATATGGTGTACTTGCTGCTTGCGCCCGATCGCTTTGGCAATGAGACACGCCTGACAAAACATGGCATGTTTACGCCGATGTTATGATTGAAAGAAGATGTCAATCCACCGAATATCCGCTGATTCTCCACCGACATCCATGCCATCATCCCGACCTCTCTCGGGTAGAGTACCAATATCTAACCGTCTCTGGAACAGAACTGCCCCTTCATTGGTCCCAATGGCTTACGAGCAGAAAAGCGCCGGCTGACGCGATTGAGTTGCTACGCGCTGACTGCCCCGGGCAAGGAGTCCGCCTCAGCCTGTCAGCGGAGTGAGCTCGACCGAGCAGGCGCAGCAAATTCTCCTCGACTCGCCGTACGCTCTGCACGTAAGCCGCAATTCCCTGAATTGTCAATTGATGTAAGGGAGGGCAAAGCCCGAAACAGGGCATAAAAGAACCCAACCCTCTGGGGACGTCTGGGGGCCGGCAAACTGCAGGACCACCGATTTAACCGACAGCCTGTTGGGTCGACGCCCCATGACCGTTTCGCCAAGCATAGGTTACATAAAAAGATCGCCTTAGTTTATGTTATTACGCACCTCGCAACAAGAAACTTGCTTGAGTTAAGCGCCTTTTCCATGGTTAGATGTGCGATGTGCGCTGCCAGTAATATCACGTCCAGCCATTTAGCCAGCGAAGATGCTGACGGGGCACCCCGGTGAGAGGCAGGTATTGCATGGTAGATCATCGTCGACTGTTGTCTTTACCCGGAAATCCAAACGATCTACAGAATCCCCATGGCTCCGTTCCCAATCATCCTTATATATATATACACAGTTACTGTGGTCATAGCACGGACCGGGGCCCAAGCGGTTTGCGCGACCGCCGCCGTGGGTTCGATGGGTAGTATTCATATTCGATCACACCAGGATTTAGATAGATCGTCCCCCGCCCCCGCCTCCGCCTTTTCTCCCCCTCCTCTTCACTTTTTCCTCTTATCCCCTTACGGCGTTAGACTCGGGGCTGTTGTGCATAATACCTAGTTCGCGGTGCTTGCGGTGCGGAGACCATCATGGGGGCTTCCCAATTGATCGATCAGTCGCTTGGTTTCGTGCCGTGTCGAGCCGAGTCGAACTGCGGGCAGTCATTGAGGTCCTGCTTCCATCGCCTTTCTCCGAACCCGGCGGGACCTACCCCGGGATCTAGATACGCTAGATAGGTAGGGCCGCCGAACATCGAAGGATGGTCTGGGGATCCGTCTTTACCTGGCGGCGTTCCTGGACCCTCGAACTCGAGCCGAACGGCCCCTTTATTAGTCCGTAGAGAAACTTACGTATGCAATCGCATTACCAGGTCGTCCCATAACTGCGGAGACTAAGTACGGCTGTATAATTGCCAGAACACCCGCAACAAGACGAGCGACACCGGATGGTGAATTGGCTAGGCGCAGATCGATCACAAGCCCAAGTGCCCCGATCTACCCGCACGTGGATAGACAGACCACCAGCAAAGTAGGGGTACATAGCCTGTTGGAGATCCCGGGCGGGCGTAGAATTCACCGCCTGGATATCTGACCGGCTCTAGATACATAGGCACCGCGCTCCTCACCCATGGCGCCCTTCGGCAGCAAGGCATGGCTTTTCACAACGTAGCAGTACAGATCAAATCTGTAGGACATAGATAGATATCACCGATCCGCGCATATGGATCGTCATCGACACGATGCCAGGCTTGAATTGTCCTAGCCGCCCCGGTTAGCTGCCATCACGTGAGCTTCATGCTGATGCCAGCCCAAGTGGAGAGAGACCACGGCAATAGCAGCGACCATGTCACCGATCGCCACTCTGAGAGCCTCCGGTCCAATTCCCCTCTTGTTAACTAGATGTTGTTTCGAAGAACGGGGTGTCGAGCAGCAAGGCGAAGAGGCACGAGACCAGTCTGCACAATAATTCAACCCGGGAACCAACAAAACAACAACAATTACAACAACAACCCGTCAATACAACACATAAACGTAGGTATATTACGATCGCGCCCATCATTACGTAAAGCGCCGTTACGATTGCTACCCTTCAGCCAACACACCGCCGGGTACAGGTTACCACGCGACCCATGGCATGACATAGTCTCGACTCAAAGACCCGGCACCGATAGCGCCGCCATGAATCGGTCTCTTGTTGTTGTTTTTTGCTTCTTTCTTTCTTTCCCCGCATGTCCGTCTTCCCGGACGAATTGGATACCGAAGAAGGAAAAAAAGCGAAACCCCAACTTTCCAAGAAAAAAAAATCAACATAACCCAGACCATCGGCTTCTGAGGTCTCGGCCTCGGGACAAATTGCGACAACCATGCAATGCGCCCGTCTGGGTCTTATTACATGCAAGCCGTTCTATATTACCATCCGACCGGTGCAGCACCGCGCCCCCCGTCGTCTTACGTTCGTTCCGCCTACGCTCGCACTCGCGTCCTACAGTAGTAATCGTCTCGTAATATTGCCGCGGAATGCATGGCGTGCCATGGTCTGGTACGTAGGCATGCCTACATAGCTGTCGTCGGGCACAGAAGGTACCCTGCCGCCTGTAGAAGCCCTCGCAATTACCTACCAGTCAGAAACCGCGCCGTATCGGACCATGACACCCCATCTAGCGAGCTAGGAACGTATCTCGCGAGCTCAGCGATCTAGGTCTCGTACAGCTGTAGTAAGCAGCCATCGCGAGACGGAAGCGATCCAAAGGCCACAAGCGAAGACGAAAGCGAGGCGCATGCCTAGATGGTGGACCGATCGACCTGGGTACGGCACGGCTAACTCGGCAGCGCTAACATCGAGGCGACAAAGGTATATCGGAGGCAAGATGGGCGCTTTTTCATGACCGTGCCGTTGCCGTGCCGTATCAGCCCAAACCATAGTTCAAAAGGCTGATGTCACCTGAACCCAATGGCATCTGGGCCGCGAGGAAATTACCCGTGATTCTCGAGGTCCAGGACCTCGACGTCACAGGGTGCCTCTCCTCCTACCTACCTGCATCGAGAATCACCCCGTGAAAGCCGGTGGTGTCGGAGGATATGACGTCAAGGTCGCGCCGTGGCGGCTTGTTGCTTACACCTAGGTAGCCTGTCGTTCCTTACGGCCGTCGAATCAGCACTTAGAGGCACGCTAGGAAGGGCGGAAGGATATGATCCCAGTACCTGTTTCCCCTGGAACGATTGCGTAAGTATGTAAAACCCTAGGAGGTTATCCCCTCTTGGAGAGTCGCCTGGCAGCGCTTGGATTCGTTTATGTATATGAATAGGCAAAGATCATGATTGAACTGGCATTGCTGCGGACGTCGGTAATACGATATTATGGGTGCTTTGCTTGATGGGGCTCTCACAAGAGTTAAATCCCAGGCACTGATCATGTTCAAGAACGGTATGAGAAAGGCCCCTCGCGTGTTCAGAACGTAAACTTCGCACGGCGGCGGCTCGACCCGCTAGGGCCCGGCTCGGACCGTCTAGATTGACTCGTGCGAACATGCGGCAGCCATTCCCCTAGCGCCCCCCGGGGATCCTCTCCGACGGTCGAGAAGTGATCGAGGTCACGTGTACGAGGTCGTTGTCGGGGCTTTTTTCCCCCCTAGTCGAGCGTATGTCGTGTGGGGGGTGTCAGTGGTGAAACTCGGCAGATATGGAGAACGTGGTGACGTACCCGGGACGCGTGGACGGTTACTAGGGGCGCGGAGCATCCGTGACGAGAACGTCGTGTTCGCTTTCGTATGATCCGCGATCAGATGGGATTACGCGGCCTTCACCCCTAGGAATATACACCGCATGGTCATGTTTCCAAAAGACCGTCTTTGTCAATGTGTTTTCATTACTTACCTGGCCCGTTCATTCATTCATTAATGTCAAGACGTCGATTCTCTTCAAGCAGTAGGGAGAGGAGAAGGGAATTAGGCACGCTTGCAGTTCCGGCCCGAGCATGCCTGGAGGCCACAGCACATACCGGAGAGCGCAGACGAACTTCTCTATAAAGAGAGACAAGACCGAAGGCAGACCACGTGCATTTCCTCAAAATTCCCATTGGTCTATCTTTTGTGGAGAGTCGCAGAGAGAGAAAGAGAGCAAGGCGGAGGGAGAGAGACTGAAACGAAAAGAAACCGAAAAAAAAAGTTGATGACCGCTAGATAATCGACAAGCAACAAATATTTCTTTTTTTTTCCTGCGAATAATCCTTATCCCGTACTCCAGAGTTTTAGATCCGCCAGTACCCGACCGTTTTTTGTTGTTTTTTCCCTTCTTCAAAAACGTATTGCCAACAAACAGCGAGTGTCAGGTAGTCTCGAGACGCCTTCGCAGGGACAGCGAAGCTTACCTGCCATATAGATCTCGGTAGGGTGCTAATTGCTTCTCGCCACAGATCCTGCTGATCTCGGCACTGGCCTTCTGATACCCGGAATCCACTGGAACACGTGGGTCAGTATTTGCCATCTCGAGCGATATACGTATCACGGTAGCGTTCCGAAAAAAGAAAAGCGAGCTCGTAATTCATTATCCCGGCTTTTGACAGAGACCACGTACAATTGGCCGTGACAAATAAAGGAAGACGACGGAGGGTTACCTACGGGTGCGAAGGGCCTTTTCTCGGGCCTTTCCATCGATGCCGTATGCCCTGACCGCCTCATCCACGGCGTGCTGGAATGCGTGTTCCACTGTCAGCGCTAGAGTTAGCGATTTCGGAAAGACGGCTGGTATTTCAGATTCTAGGCAGCTTGAACGGTTCCACTCGTGGGCAAGAAGTTGTATGGGAGTTCTAAGGTGAAATGAGGTGAGATGATGTGAAGGGGATGGATCATGGGACGACGGGATGGAAGAGAGACAGAGAGACTCGAGAGATGCAAGACAAGTCGTACTCTCCACCTTTATTGCAAGACGAGCTTCATCGAACAGTAACGCCATGTTATAATCCATCAATGTTTGTTTTATGTGATCGGCTAGACGAATCTCGGACTCGTACGAGGTGCAAAACTTGCATTTGCCGTTGAGGACATTTGCCTGGTGATTGACATCTAGAACAGGATTGTGCTGGACCAGAGAGGCTAAAGACAAGGGAAGCGCAGCTCTTGAAGACCGACTAGTCGGGGCGTTGAACTTGGAATTCAAGCCATTGTCGATGGTGAGTCTACCGCAAAAGGTCTGGTCAGGCTTGCAAGAAGAGCACCGAGTTATGAGGTCGCTCAGATACGCTCCCACAGCATTGTCCTGCCAACCACTCTGTCGTGCGTGGTTGCAGCCAGGAGAGGTCATGATAACCGTACCGACTTGGCACATGGCGAAGTTGATGATATTAGGCTCTCCGTGAATTATTAGCTTGGCGCCTGGTCAGTAGCAAGTGTGCTCAGAAACCGGGTCGGGACGAGATTCTAGTGAAACAACACTCAGTCCCGGACTTCCATTTCAATAAATCTGGCCCTGTCCTGACCTCGGCCCCAGAGTCTCGAGACTGAGCAGCCACGTCTAGTAATGTGAGCCTATAATGACTAACACAATTAAACATGCAATGGCACGATTGGCTTTTGCCATTTTGGTTTGTTGTTATGAGTAATAAGGGGTAAATGGCCCGGCTGCGATGAGCCGGGATCCCAGTACTATTACCTAACAAGATCAAGGGATTGGCGGGTGGCCTCACGCATTAGTAGCACCGAATTGCGTGCGGGGATGACACCATGTGCAAAGGCGAAGGAAATCCAGGAGCATAGGGGCGTACAACGTCGGATGTACGAGTGTATGCGAGATCTCCGTAGTCACTGGGGGCATTTCCGGGCGCCTTCGTAATATGTTCGTCCGGGACTTGGACCACAACAGCGTCAGTGAATTGGCATCGATCACGCCACTGCTGAAGGCAGCTTAAGGGAGCCATTGGCTTCTGGTAATTGGACAGCACTGCTTTCAATTGACATTCCCCGATGCCGGTATACGGTATACCGTGAATTAGCGAACTTGTCAACCACTTAAAGACTCCAGTTTCCTAGCCCCTCAACACTCAACACACAACGCCAACAGACGCCAACGGATGCTCCACGTTCTACTAGTACTAGGTGGGCGTCTCCATTAGTGGACGATGAACTAATTGTGTCGAAGCAGCTTGCATAAATCCTTGCTAAGCCGTGCGATGCGTTGGGAAGAGCTGTTGAGATCTTTGGCGGCTGAATTTCTCTTTTGGGATTGACGATCGGTGATGCAACCCTCAAGCTCGAATTGGTGCAAGACCTGTTTGAGTTGGACCTTGGCACGATCGAGGTCAGCGAAAGCGATATCTAATTGATGCTGAATATTAGCAACGGTCAGCATCTCGGGAACGCTCCCGTCATAGTTTTCCAGTCGAGTCACCATGGCGGCCATGCGTGCGTGGTTGCGACGCTGAACCGCATTCATTGGCTGAGGGGGTCCGAAAGGAGTCCTCTCAATGGGAGTACTACGCTGCCGGTGCTGGGTAGAGGGAGTGCTTGGGCCGGCCGCGGCGGCATCATGCGCGAAAGGGCTACGGCTCACGTTCTCGCGCTGCCGCCTGTCAGTATAATAAACCCAAGATGAACCGCCATCAAGGTCCCTGCTTACGCCACGCTCATTCGAGTCGAGTTGGTACTCCAAGAATGGGTTTCCCGCCATTGGCTCGTCCTTAACCTGAACGGTTCTGATCTCTCCGGGTTCTAGTGCACGTTGACCCGAGTGACCTTCACCATGAGTTGCCCCCCGAGGTCTGAACTCAAGCCTGCGACTGCCATTGCCAACCTTAGCTGACTCACTGTTGGTCAGTGGCATGGACGGAACATCGGGTGTTGACACCGGCTGGCTAGCCATTGTGCCAGGTCACTAGAGATATCAGTTGATGTGGATAAGACATAGATAGAAACAATTACGTGGAAGTCTTATGAAGCTGTGGGCACTTTGACTTGGCGAATGATGAACAAATGGGTGATAAGACGTCACGGGGTCTTCAGTTTGCTGTTGGCAGGTTGGGGGAAAAGGGACGTGAGGAAGAAGACGTGGAGGTCGGAGGGAAAGAGTCTAGAGGGATTCGAGGATGTGCAGGTGATGAAGAGGTGACGTCCGAGTCGCTGGTGAACACAGGAAGGAAAGCACGATGTTCCGGCAGCTTCCTCGTAGAATGCCGAGTTCCTTCCTGCTCGTGCTGTCGCCCCTTCCTACTGTAATCCAACGGACTATTCTGGACAGGCCCGGCGCCTTAACCCGCCGGGCCCGGTCCAGCATGGGCACCTTCAAGCAAACCGAGAGCCTCAGAGTATCATTACCGAACGAATATGCTCAAGTTGGTTGGGATGCGCCTATATATAAAGGCAGGCCATAAACGAGAATTTGATAAATTGAACTTTACAACTACGTATTATCATTTGAATCCTGCTTTTCCTGAGCCATTAATTATATTAGGCACTCATCGAGCGCGATACAACTCACGAAGCGTGGCTGTTAGTGGAACTAATAAAGCTTCGTGGTTACTTTTAGTCATCCTGACTAACATTGTAGTCAATTTCCTCGGCCGGCCGTAATACTCGGCCATTTGGGGCATCGCCCACGTATAGTTAGACCCCTGCCAATGCGATAAAGTAGGTGGAGTGACCGGAAACCTTGGCTGGCCGAGGACAAGGGCTACGACGTTACCTGGTCCAGACTCCACTTTAAAATTGGTCACCGGAAAAACATCTCGAACAATCGAGCTTCGAGATCGTCCATCGAACGCTTACCGGGAACAATGGGCGTCTAGTCCATTGATAGAACCCCCCTTCCCACCCCGACCCCGTCAAACCACCCGGTCCATTAGCCCCGACGACAAGATGGCGACGCCGCGCCTCGCCCGATCCCCGACCTGTCTAAGCTGCCTGCGGCGGCTGGCGCAGCCCGCCACCTCCTCGCCGCTATCATGGACCCAGACCCGCGCAAAGGCAACCAAGGCCGAGCTCGAGGATCTCCAGGGCATCCCCGTGCGCCTGCTGCGCGACATGCCCGCGTTCGGACGGAAGAGTGTGTGATCACGAGCCCAGACCCCCTCCCCTTAAGGAGATGCTATCAGTCTTCGCCAATCGAGGGGCGGGAATGCCGCTACCAAGCAAGGAGCTGACCGACCAGTACAGATGCCATCATCCGCGTCAAAGCCGGCCGTATGCGCAACCTCTGGTTCCCCAAGGGCGCCGCCGAGTACATGACGCGGCAGCGGTTCATCGACCTAGGATTAACCGAGGCCGCCATTGGCGTACGTGACCGCACGTTTGGCACGAGGCTGGCGTTGGATGTCGAGGCGGAGAAGAAAAAGGGGCCTGCGAAGAGCAAACGCAAGGAGGCCCTGACGCTGCCGGTAAGTCGCCTCCCGCCAGTCAATTCCCAACTCGCCCTGCTGTCTACATGTAAAGTCCGGAGGAGAGTGAGAAAGGTCAATGAGAAAAGCAAGCAAGCAAAGGAACAACAAGCAAGTTGGAAAAGAAAAGACAAGAGAAACAAAACCCGCTAACAAGCCATACCCCCAATAGCCCGAAGAAGCACATGCCCTCCTCACCTCCCTCCTCCCCGAAACCCTCGTCTTCCCACGAATCCCCGTGTTCACGGCGCCCCCGACTCCCTCGGCCCCCGTCGCCCCACGATCCCCATCCCTGGCCGCCGGCGCCATGACGTCAGTTTCAGTCCCGGAAGTGCCCGAACCCGCCGTGAAGCAGATCTATGGCTCCGTATCGCGGGGCGACATCCTGGCCGCGATCAAGAAGGCCCTCCTCGCCGACCCCCAGGGTACCCGCGTAGCGCTAGAACCCGAGTCCCTCGAGCTGCTAGGTCTCGACCCGGAGCACGACGGCACGGACCGCATCAAGACTCTCGGCACCTTCGAGGTCCTCATTGCACCCGGTATCGGCGCCCACGGCGAAGTGCTCCCGCCCGTGAAACGCGCGGTACACGTTGTGGTGGACGAGTCGGAACCCGAGGCCCGCCAGTAGGGAATGAAAATCACGGATGCTTTAGATCTCGATTGAGCTCAACATCTCGATTCAAAATCACCGGGTGACCTCCGTAACACGTGAGAGCCAATGAAGCTTGCACGAAAACTTGTTGAACGGGGGCATTCCAGAATCATACATCAACGTAGCGTGGGCTAGATTCTTATTCCAAAGAGGCGAGACAGAGATCTGTTGAGATCTGTCCAACAATAGACAAGAAAGAAACCCGTCGCGTACTATACTATACATGTAGAGGCCCCTAACCGGCTCCTAACTTAGATGTACAACAAAAACAAGTAAATTTCAATCATTACGGACACCTACTCAAGTGCTCTTCTCCGCCTTAAGAAAAAAAAGGAAACCTCCCGACTGAAAATATTCACTCAATTGAGTAATACCATCCATTAAATTAAAACTGCCTCATCATTTATGTCAACGTTAAAACCGCTCACTGGCTAGCCGACGAGAGGTGTTCATGACTTCATAACAAACACCCCATTCCTCGTAATCAACCGTCTATCCCCACCACCACGCCTTGCTTTTCCCACCAACCCCCGGCGCGCTCGCCCGGCCAATTCTAAGTTTTCAATCTCGACACTTTGGTGTGATGAATCAACGAAAGTATGCTCTGCAAACTGGGAGGGAATACAACTAGTGATTAAAACGTTACCGGACCATTTTCCATGAAGCCTCTAAGTTTATGTTCAGGTTCAGCCATGACCTGGAGGAAGACCGAAGCCTTATTGCTTCCACTGTGAGTGACCCGAGGTACGTACGCAGCTAGTTGGCATGTGTAGGGTATGGTATGGTAGGTATGTATTTATGAAATTAGGTAGGCGTTGAGACCTCCTGAATACGATGCGGCGGCGGCATGGGGTGCGACAGCAGCATGGTTATTTCTTATTTGCCTGGATAACTCACGTCCAGGTTCCAAAGCGAATCCCACACCACACTTCTCCTGCTCGGCGTGTCGCTTACGTGTCGTTGGAGCTGTGGTGGTGGTTGTGGGTGGCGGTGTCGTGGTTGCGTTCGGGACTGAGTCCGTTTTTGTGGGCTTTGCTGAGAATGCGCGTGGGGAGCGTCATCTGGCTGAGGATGGCCCTAAGATCCCATCAGTCCTATACTGAGTTCAAGGACCTAGGAGAGTGTCAACAGCATTCCGCACCTCATCATGAATGCTTGGAGCAGCCACGAATTTGCCTTTGTCCTGATGTTGAGCCTTCGCAGTATGCTCTTCCTGGGTGCCACTTGGCCCCGCGATGCTATGTTCTAGAGTCGGACTCGTCTCGACAGCCGGACTGTCAGCGAGGGCAGCACGCAAACTATTGGTTTCGCTAGCTAAGGCACTGCCTTTAGCAGCGGTAGTACCGGCAGCAAAGGGTACGGCTTTCTTAGAGCCCGAACTGCTACGTCTGCTTTCAAGGCTTTTGCTAAGCGTTCTACTGACACCCTCTATGCCACCATTAGGACCGAGTTTGGATTTGTGCTTCCCGGCTCGTCCATGTGAATGCATATTTGCCACTGCTTCTACTTTGTTAGATGCAACCGTTGACTTGGCGAGACCGGGTGTGGACGGGGCACCCGGTTTGTCTTCATGTGCATCTATCAGCCACCAGCGTAGGCCGTCCGATAGGTCAAATGGGTTGTCGTTGTCATCGCCCGTGTTGACGGAATCTGTTTCATTCTCCGAGGGGGGCGCATTTCCAGGCTGCAAGCTCTTGGATAAATCAACGACACGTTCCTGAACACGAGTGATTCGAGCCACAAGCCATTCTCGACTTCGTAAACGGTGACTTTCCTGCTCGCGGAGGAAGAAATGTGGGCAACCAACGTTGAATGCTGCCCAGGCGCCGGCAGTTTGGTTCCTAGTAGGGAGGAATAATGCAAGGTCGCCTTCTTTGAAGTGTTTGAATGCGATTTTCTCGTGGGCTTCCTTGACCGCCGCATGAGTGCGCTCACGAAAGCCTCGGGCATCGCGTGTCATCTTGCGAGCTGTATGTTCAATCTCCTTCATACGGCGATAAATAGTTTCGGAGAATGCATCGATATCGAAGTTTCCTGGTCCTGCTATAAAGGCCTGATATTGCTCTTCTTCCGTAGCAGAGTCTTCTGCGTTCATCCAGTACAGTAGTCGTAGGTCAGCACTGTCAGAAAGAGCGTTGTTCGCTAACGTCAAAGAGCGTCTGATAGACGATCCAGGATCAGACGAATCATTAGGATTTTGCGAAACCCTTTCAGACCGTGGAATCCTCTGAATAACCATTGACCCGTCTGTCCGCGTGACCGAGAAGCTTAGGCGATCCAAGAGTCGACAAAGCCTTTCATTATGAGTATATAACCGTTGGGTGAGGTCTTTAGACCGGATATTACGATCCTCAAATCTTCGGCTCAATGTCGCCAGGGCCAATTCGGTTGATTTTGATTTTTCCTGAAGCATTCGCACCTCTTCTTCCAGGCTACCCACTTGAGACTGCTTGGACGCTAATTGCTCGGACAAGTCAGCGACCCGCTTCTCCTCTTCCTCAAGCTTCATACGCAATGTCTCAGAACCAGTTTCTCCCTCCGTCATCTTCGCCCTCAGCTCGTTGACCTGGTCACGGCCGTCATTTACTTCGGTTTCAAGGGTAACGCATCTAGCCTTTTCCCTGTCTAGTTGCTCGCGCAGGCGCACAACCGCCATCCCCTCGCTAGAGAGTTTCTCTTTTGTGGAGGATAGCTCAGCCTTCGCCTCTTTGACGGTAACATGAGCAAGACCAAGATCAGCCTTCATTAATGAGAGATCTTGCTCGAGAGATTGCATTTTCGAAAGCACATCAGTCGATTTTGTTACAACAGCATCTGTAAGATCCGCAAAGTCGTGTGGCGCAGACTCTGTTGGAGCCAATTGGCCATGGAGCTCCCTAAGTGATCGGGCATGAGCTTCTGTAGTCTCGCGAGAAGCCTCTGCCTGCTTAGTCATATTCTTGACTGTATCACGGGCCTCGCGCAGTTCCCTCTCCAGAGAAACATTGCGTTCCCTTTGTATCCTAGCTTCATTGCGTAGGAAATCCAGCTGGCCTTGCGTCTTGAGAGCATCGTCTCGCTTTTCATTGTTAAGACGGTCGATTTCGTCTTGCATCGATTGGACCATTGCGTCTTCGGTCTCTTCGAGCCGTGCTTTGAGATGTCTGATTTCATCCTCATAAGATTTACGTTCATCCACAAACTCCCTCTTCAAAGCCTCCATATTGCCCAATAAGTCCTGCTTGGTCGAATTGGTTTCGTCTATGTGCTCAGCATGTGCGTCAACCTTCTTCTGCAAGTCAGCTGAATGTTCCTTTTCTGCATTCAATTCAGTCTCAAGTTGAGAGAGTCGCTGTAGAAGAGCCTCATTGTTATCTGATGCGGATGATCGGCGGCGATCTTGGGACGCACGCGAAGTACGAATCGAAGCTGACGAATTATTTTGATCGGTCGGGTTGGGAAATATAGATGGTCGTGAGGTTTGCGTGTGTCGATGCAATAGGTCTTCAAGTCGACGAACTCGACTTTCTGCAGTCTTAACCCTGCTTTCCAACTTTGATTTATCACCCTGTAAGCTTCGAATGAGATCATCGTCTCCCCTAATAAGAAGCCCGCTCCGACCTAAGGCCGCCTCGTGAACACTGCCGTTTTTGAAAGCCTTGAGTCGTTTATGTTGCTGTTTCGTTGGATTGCTAAGGTCGCTGATGAGTTTGGTGACGTCCGTCACGATAGCCGCATCCGCGCTCTGGCGCTTGATGCTTGCCAAAAAATCGTCCAACTCTTGTCTACTCAGGACGGGCCACGGTTCCTCTTCGCCACGAACATTCACCTCGAGGCCGAGTACGTAACTTATATTTTTCTCTGGGCCATAAGTGTTGCCAACCATCTTCTCCCATTTCCGCCTCCTTTTTAATTCCTCGTCCTGAAATAAAGCCATTTCGTTGACAAGGGTAGATGAATCCGTCTTAATTTTTTCCGACCATTCTCGTCTTCTAATAGACTCGACGACAAACGACGTATACATGAACGGGAGCTGGTGGATGAGCCGTAGATAGTCGAAAGTGGCCATTTCTTCCTCCACCTGATTCATGAGGTTCATCTGAGTCTTGACGTCGTGATGGAGTGTTGTTAACTCGGCGATATTGCGCATACAGTCAAGCGAGTCGGCAGCAATCTCATTACGAGCCTTGGTAGCGTAACGAAGCATTTCATCCATTTCCAAGGCTCGGGTTTGAAGGCGGGGTAAAAGCAGCTCGGTATGATTAGCAGCGGTTTTGGAAGCCCGCGACAAATCTCTTCCTTGGTTAGTATACTGGAGTGTGGTTTGATAGTCCGTGTCGATCTTGTTTGCAAGCGCCTCGATGTCCTCTAGAAGTTGTTTGCACTCATTTGCGTGCTGCATTGCGGAGCGCGCAAGGACCTTGTCAAATCCTTGAAACAATTCTTCACACCCATTGAACAGCTTGTCGGCAGCCTTGTCGAGATCGGAGACTTTGGTGTTGTATTTTCGCAACGCGGTTGCTGCAAGCTTACCAGCCTTCCGCGTTGGCTCAGGGTCAATAAGATCTTCGAGTGTAGGCTGGCGAGGTCTTCTAGCATCTTGACCGGTCATAAAGCGCACCATCGCGGAAGACACGGAGATGTTGCGGGCTAATTCAAGATAGCGCTCCCAGTTCGAAGTCAGGTTCGCGTATTCTTCCTGTGCCGGAGTGGCCCACCTCTTGAATTCTAAGTACTTCGGCTCCATCGGCTTTATGGCAGTGTCAAGGTTCGCGACAGCAGCATCCAAGCATTTGAGTAAAACATCCATCTCGGCATACCGGGCCGTCACCGCACCCGCCATATTTTGACAATCCTCGAGGATGCGTAACGCCCAATCGCGTCGCTTCTTGAAGAGATCCTGCCATGATCGGACTGAATGAGCATCGTCTATCGAGTTCGGGGCGGTTGTGATCTGGTACCGGTTTGGCATCGGAGATTCGGAAACGAGGGACGTCGATGCCCCAGCTGAAGACGCCTGCGTTATTCGAACGTCGTATACATATATCTCCTTCTGGTCAAGATAATCCCATGAGCACTCGAATACGAAGCATGCCGTATTGTGGTTGGGACGCGAAAACACTAACCTCAGACTGTATAGTTTGGATCTTGGCTGTCTTGCACTGGGAAGTGAGGGCCACCACATTCTGGGCTGGTATCGCGCTCTGTCGGGAAACCCATTCTTTGAATTCGTCGAGACTAGCAAAAGACGGTGAAGCACGTGTTAGCCAGCATGTCTGCCTCCCGCTTCGTGTGCTCCGGGAGGAAGATAGACATGGACGAAGAGCATCAATGGGGACTCACTCAGAAAACTGCGAGCTGTCAACCTGCAGGCGCTGGCCCGTGTGGGCGATCAACACCTGCGTCTGCGTGGCCATGATGCTTATTGTCCATCCCTCGGCCACCAAACCGTGTCAGTCGTAGCAGGAATGGCGGGCGTGGTAATAGTTGGGTAGAATGACTATTCAGCGTCGCATAATGAGCTCAGCAAAGCCGGTTCGAGAGCTCTAGATAGGCAGATGCGATTCGTTCTCGATCGGTTAGGTCAGGCCGACACGGTAGACCTGGTAGGGCACATGTAACTGTGTGAGTAGGTGAGTGATAATCCATATAGGTGTGCGTAGGTAAGGTATCATGTAAATAAATATAATAAGTACGGACGTACGTCCTTGATGTCAAGGCCCAAAACAGGGAACAGGGCTCTTCCAGCATTCAGCACGGCCCGCTATGACCGGTAGAGAATAATCCCGGATAACTACATAACCACTACATTCTGCACGGACAAAAACTTCACTTTAGTGATACCATCTGGTCACGGGACAGCACTCAGCCAGTCACTGATCAATGAATGATCATTAGGACACTGCCGTACTAACTGGGAAGCAGTAATCATTGGTCACCTTTAAAGACTCGAGAGCGACGGCTGATCTTCTACGGAATATCTTTACGTACACGGTACTTCCATCGCATCACCCTCTATCTACCTATTAATCCGTGCTCATGAATGTAGTTATTGGGCATATGCACATAACTGGATAATCAGTCTGAACAACACCCGGACATCGAGAAGAAAAACAACCTACCACAAAAGAATCAATAAGGAAAACAAGCCAGAAGACAATAACTATAAGCTCATTACCTCCTACAAATATGTAAGTGCCTTCGTATACGCGCCACAGAGTTTTTGGACTGACGGATATCTTCTGTACGACGTCATAGCCTGGCCCGGTCCGCGCTCATGGAAGCAGTCATCATGGCAGACGAGCAAGTAGAACCTCTACTTCTCTCTGACGTGGAAAAGCGGGCACTGGAGCTTCATGACAAGCTGCAACAGCTTCAGCTTGAGATAGCTCTGTTGAATGCGCAGAAGCGCTATGTCGCTGGTCACTACCTCCCCCGCGGTTATTATTCGATTTCGGACCCTACTAACATGCTTGGCAGACACGACATCGCAGCCCAGCATAGAAGACGCGCAGAAGGAGCTCCTGGATTCGCGGGCTAGATACATGTTGCGAAATGAGGTGGTCACAAACGTGATGAGTGCGTATCCTATACTGCAGGCCGTACACAACGGGACGAAGGCTTCGCCTGTTGAGAGGTAGGTTCTTTCACGACCTTACATTATCGGAATGTTTCCTTCCCATCCTCTTCTCCCTGGGGTCTGGGTCAATTACCTACCTACCAACTCACACTCGTTCGCTGCTCGACTAACCACGCAACAGAGATCTCCTGCCGCTGCTCACAGACCGAGACGCCGCATCCGCCACGCTCGCGTCCCAGGACGCCGAGTTCCATTCCGTACTCGATGACTTACAAGACATCGAGCGCCGGTCCTTACATTTGAGCACCGAGAACGTCGCGCTTGCGGAGCGCTTACTAGACCTCGCAAAGCAGACGGATCAGGGCAAGACTGAGCTTCTCTCAGGCGACTCAGAGCACTCAGCTACCATCGCAAGGCTAGAGGGTGAAGTAAAGACCAGCAGGCAGCGGTGGCGCGTCCTCAAGGGTACAGCCAGCGCGATTGTCGCAGGTAGTGGCGTTGATTGGGCGAGTGACGCAGAGCTGAGAGATATAGTGCTAGACCCGGCAGAGGAAGAGCTTTAAGAGAGAACCAAGCATTGTTAGCTGTCGATTAGAGGCAGGGAAATGAAAGGACTATGCGCTGGAATGTTCCCGTGATGGCCTCTGAGATGGTACTCAATTCCGCCGAGGTAACTATTTCACGGGGTTGCCGTATTGCTACCGTATTTACATTATACCGATGCCATCGGGCAAGTATGCTCCGTGTAGGTATAACCCACGTACAGACCGTGATAGGATTATCTTGTCGACGCTATGATGGAATGTTAGCGACTCATGGAAATCCTGCTCGAGACGATTCATAGGGAAAGGTATCAACAGACATTCTGTCTGTTGAGGCAAACCCGGAACTCTAACCAGATACCTACACCAGGTATCAATTCATTAGATAACGAGTATAGCACCTAATGTCATTGTAATCAGTGATACAGTTGTCTAGAGATTCGTTATAGTGTTTTCAATACGAAGACAGTATCATCATGAGATACCTCGCGGGTACGGGAGTTGAGCGTCTGCTTTCAACGTTATCGCTACCATACTTAGTACTTAGTAGTCAATTGCCTATCTAGTATGCAGCGTCGCCGGTGCGATACGGCTTTTGCAAGGGTGTGTAGGAATCATAGTTGACAAGGTTACGAGAGTAACCGCAATCGCTAATGCCGCACTGAGGCCGCCGACGGAGTTCCTATTATTGAGTGGATAGGCCGGTATACCGTAGTTAACAAGACATGACGACATGCATACCCTATCCATTTGAGCGTTGTCAGCCAGGCAAGGCATCCATGAAAATTTCTCCGGCTTGCCCTTTGCGATTATAAGCACCTTACACCACCCGTCATCCACCTAGCTAGGAGGTACTTTCTGAAAACCTTCAAAGTCAGTACGTCCGTATGTAGGTACGGAGTACACATCGATTTGATTGATCGCTGTGATGCCACCCATTTGCAACCGCAAACCCGCTACGGACGTACAAGTGGACGTCAGGCAATCCTGCAGGGGTCGCATCTATTTCTATGGACGCCGTTGCTGGCTATACTCGCCAAGATCAGGTAGTAACGGCATTACCGTCCGTATGCTACGTGATGCCCAGTAATCCCATAACCGCCTGGGAATCTATTCCGTACTGGTACAATGAAAAAATCCATTTGTTACCTACGCGCTAGTCACGAACGATGAAGATCCGGACGCGCTCAGGCTAATTAATGCGGAATATCTTGCTAAGTATCGTTACAGTGTGATATTTCGATCTGTTATGTGCAGCCTTCAGACTGAGTACATAGTATCATCAGAATCACCACTGTATCAGTACTTGTCAGTGCTAACTATTAGCTTAAACGCGTCCGGATCTTCATGCTTCCAGCCGTCGTGATACTTGTGGAAAGAAACGACGGACCCGGAGGGGTGTCTGGTTAGCAGCACTCTCAGATCACCGAGGTATTACATTCTGATTTGGCGTCAGAAAAGGTAAGTAGGTACGCCGTGAACTTGTGTATGTTGTGGCTGCGTAATCATTCATAGCAGAGCAGCCAAAGAAAATGATTCTCCCAGTTCGCGGCAGCTGTCACGATGAAAACGACCCGATTGGGCGCCCGTGGGAAGAGCAGGTTGGGCTTCCGACTGAGCGGTGCCGTTTGTTAGCAACGCGCTATCTAACCAGAAGTCGGGCTTAGAAAACGTACCTATTTTGCGCGCCAAGGAAATACTCTTCTTGATTATCTGCATGTCCATCAACATAACTGGTTCACCAGTGTAAATCGTGTAAACATTCGACGCTGTTGGCCTGCCTGGCTGCTCGGCCACCCGATCTATCCAATGATGCTCTGATTGGGAGAGGTACGGTGGCCGAGCCGTGGGACTAACACGGTATATGGCACTACCTATCCAATATGTAGATAGCCCATTTACTCAGTGGTATCACAGTGCGTACGAAATATATTGCGCACGTAGGGAGTGTAGCAGTGTGCCGTTTTCGAACCAGCCTATACTCTCTGGGGATGCTGTCGACAGACGACAGTGGCCGAGAAGTCCTGGCCAACGAGCAACAGCACTTTCTACTAGGTAACCATTTCGTAACTCCGGGTCAAGACGCCCGTAAGCATCTAATAGACGAAAACCACATAGCTTCGATGCCATCAGCGCGTAGTAAGCGGATGTCTGCCATGACGCTGAAAGGCCGACGCCCTTCAACAAGGGGGGGTGGTTAAGCGCCTACTACAATGTGCACTATAACAGGTGGTGTAGCAAGCAAAGGGTCCTATAGTATGGGCCGAAAGGCAGGAGACAGAAATGGAGGGAGAGTGTTGACGCATTGCCAAAGGGGGAGGCGGACTCCGATGATTCAATTGGGGTTTTGTAGGTTACAATCAGCTTGCAGTGTGCATTGCGGACCAGCATGGATCGGGCAAAGGCCATCAAAGACCAACACACCAAGGATGTGCCGTACCAGTGGCCAGCAGGAATAAGAACATGTACAGATTGTACAGATTGTACATCTGCGCTAATAGCAAGGGTGGCGAGATACATCGACGATGTGCCAGCAAGTTCTCTCGCAAAGTGCGTCCAGTCCGTACGGAGGGCGACAAAAAATCGGACACATGCCAAGACTTTGGAAGGTCGCTCCACAGTACTGATTGGGTGGATGGCACTGTAAAAAGCACTGTAAGCAGTCGCTAACCATCGCTAGCACTAGCACTGATGGCTCTCTCTTCGTCCTCTGCGCACTCGCTATCTACAGTCAGTATCTCGTACATGTACCATTTCAACAAGCAGTCGGCCGGTGTCCGGATCAGAAACAAGCCGACCGCAATGTCAGCAAAAGCCTGGTCCTGCAGTGATCAGAGCATACCACCGAGTGATAGAGAAATGTGTATGTATACCTACCTCTCTACTTGTCTCTGTGCTCAGCTTATGGTGGTAGGTATTTGCCCTACCAGACAGACAGTAAACGCCATAACGCGTCCGCTTACTTTATACTGTGGAGGAACGAATTGAAGCCTTAGCGCATGTCCAACCTTTTGTCGCCTGTCTTCGTACGATAGGGTGGGCACTATAAAATGGGTTTACCCTATCGCCGGGCCTACCACGTTGCTCGGCCACCCGGGCCGCCACTCGCCTTGCCCCTGCGAACTTGTCTCGACAGGCAAGTTGGGTGGTCGAGCAATGCGGTGGGCCGGGGCCGACCAACAGTCAGTGTGCGCGCTAGATACCTTACGCTAGCACAGGTATCGCCCAGGTACTTTACACGGCATCGTCCACAGTGAAGGTACCTGCCCGCCTGAGCCCAAACCCCCAATCTCTCCCTCGCTCTCTCTCACAAACGAAGCAGATGGAAGGAAACAAGAATAAAAATAAAACAAATGGCCTTATTTTTAGGCCACGATCAGCAGTCCCAACCCGTGCAGGCATGATGATGGTGCAGTCGCTACGGCGGTCGCCATGGCAGTATCTATGGAATACGTATAGGTAGCATGGCATGCGCATACCGGTTGGCACGCACGTCGACCTAAGCAAGGCTGGCTATAAGAAGCTAAACCGCCCCCGCCTATCCGACAAGAAGGCTGCACGCCCAGAGTCTACACGGCAGTCTTCTATCAAATTCGGGTTGGCGGATGGACCCCGGATGGCGAGCAGCAGCGCTTCGTGCCACATTCCATTGCGACTGGAGACCAGGTTGCTGGCCTGGAATCGACGCTGGATTTATTAGGCGAGGCAACTCCGCTTCGGGAAACAAGGGAACAAAAGGCATGTAATGGACTTAAGGGGATTGTGAATCATGTGGCGGGTTAACGCATTTGCTCCCGTCTCTGATTTATTGTTTTAGGGCAGTAACGTCGACATATCCAGTCCTTGTGGCCGAGCCCCCCTGATTTTTTTTTTTTCCCTTTCAGCCGCTCTCCTGCGTATTACAAGATCCCTTGCTATTATTGTGGCTTCCATTCAAATTCCTGACGCGGCCTTCCTCTGTCTCTGACGGGAGGGGAATATGCCAGTCTCATGACAGTAGGCTGGGTAGCAGCAGATCGGAGATAAAGAGGACATGGTCACATAGGTAAGCCAACTTGCCCTTCAGCGGTACTACGTATGTACTATAGCCTGCCTATAGGGTCGATCAAAGACCGATGTTGAGGATTGACTACCCCTCCAACGACAGAACGAGAACTGGGTGCGAGGTAAAGTATTGGCATTCGTTGTTGGGGCGGTAAAGGGCGAAATAAAGTGTGATGAACCTCAGGCTGCCATACAGTAAAGGTCTTAGCTTATATCTTATGCAATGCTGCGAGCCAGTTGCGTCTACCCATTATAAAGTATGCACCGACAGGCTTTGTGGATTCTTGTCTCGGCGCAAATATGGCAGTAGGTATGTATGGGGAGATGCCCTGCCAAAAGGCGGGTTGGCCAGAAAAAGACCATACAAGGCGACATGCTCACATGAGTTCAAGTTTGGAGTGTTCAAAGGATGAGATGGTAGGCAGGTACGCAATACCTACCATGAATAGGTACATGCCCGGCCATACCTGCCTATAGGCAAGGTGGTGTACGTCAACATACCAGCAGCAGCAGGCAATACCTAACCCGGACAAGAGCCTGGAGGCAAGGACTGAGGAGCACCGGCAAGTACCCTCCTGCCCACTGTACACAGGCGTGGTACCTCGCCAAGTCCAAAGAACCGTGTACCTACTGTACTTAGTGTACCCACAGGCTACACTACAGCTCCCATAAATGGCTTCGGTGACTTCACTAACGTCTACCAGGTAGGTACACAGCCGCCCGAGGGGGGAAAAGGGCAATAACGGGCTGTACACAGTAGGCTAGCACTGTATGGACCGTCGGGTTTGCCGTACTTCCAGGGTGTCCGTGGCAGCGCAGAAGGGCGCAGAAAGGAGCAGCGCTCCTGCAAATCTCGTAGCGCATTACACCAGACGGTGCAGCACAGTGTGTGCGGACGCAGCTATACCTTCCGCCGCTCCCTGAGCGATGCTAGTAGTACCTGCTGCTGCTGAAAAGCCTGAGCCCAGAACCTGCACACGCGCCTCCCTGCTGCCCCTCACACACTCACACACAACACACGCCCGCTCGCACCCTACCTCCAATTTGGAGGGCTTGTCTCTGGTCTCTCACACAATCACCCGCCCACCCTGAAAAGGTCAGTAGCCCAAGCCCCCCCCCCATACAAATTTCCCTCTCCTCTCTGCTCTCATACAATCTCCCACCCAAATCGTCTCCCATACAAACACCGCACTCACTCAACCTCATACATACTACCTGCGCACATACGCGTCTGCTCTGCGCCCACGCATATAAATCGTGAGTACCTCTCCTTATATGGGCATCCGCTGCAAACGTCAAGTCACCTCAACACTGCACTTCTTCCTTCAGTCCGCACATCCAGCACATGCTGTATGCCATTCTCTCCTACTTGTCGCATCCATCGCTATTCATTCCGATGTTTTTTTTGCTGTTCTCCGTGCACCATCTACCACCATCCCCATCATCATCCCAATCCATCCAAGCACATCGCTTCAGCACCATCCCCATCCGCCATTGCGGCCATTGGTGACCAGATCCACTAACAGCATCTCAACGCAATAGCAACATCGGCATTAATAACACGATTTGATTCTTCTGCAATTAGTCCAAGGTGTGTGTCCTCACCTTATATTCTTAATTATGAGCTTCAAGACGCGGTTTTTACGCGTTGGCGGCTTCAATTGGGTTTGCGACAGCATTGCAACTCAAAGCTCGCTACTAGCCAATCCATGCTTCAATTCACCCTGCTGCTACTCTGTCAGTATGACTTGAATTGGCAATCCAACTCGCAACTGTAAATCAGGAGCATGAGTTAAGGCCCAGTGGGCTTCGCAGCGATAGGACAGAAGCCACCAACCTTCCCCCTTCCACACACGGACTGTTTGCTATGCACACTACCAGATGCTCTCCCGGGATATCAATTTACATTGCTAACTCGGATCTACTTACAGATCACTAGTCATCATGCCTAAGGAAGCAACCAAGCGCGGTAAGGCCGGCAAGGTCGAGAAGAGAAAGGGCAAGAAGGGTACGTAATTGATCCAGTCTCGAGTCTCATTGATTCAACCTACCGAGCTCGCTGCTAATAGACTATTAGACCCCAACGCGCCTAAGCGTGGTCTCTCCGCATACATGTTCTTTGCCAATGAGCAGCGGGAGAACGTCCGTGATGAAAACCCCGGCATCTCTTTCGGTATGACCCCTTTCTCTCGGCGCCGAGTACAACGTAGTACTAAGAAGCTACCCTATAGGCCAAGTTGGCAAGATTCTCGGTGAGCGCTGGAAGGCTCTGAACGACAAGCAGAGAACTCCCTACGAGGCAAAGGCCGCCGCAGACAAGAAGCGATACGAGGATGAGAAGCAAGCCTACCAGGTGAGCGCCCTATGCTTGTCCCGTGTTGTATTTAAGTAGCCATTGCTAACTCGGACTACGCAGGCCGAATCTGATTAGAAAAGCAGAGGTGGTCATGGTGGTGGCGCGCATGCAGTTTGAGTTCGCTGCCTGTCTGAGGTCTAGAGGCAGTTTCACGATGGAATGATCATACTCCTCGAGGTCGTCGGCCGCGAAAGCTCTAGTTGGCCAGGGTGGCATCAAGTTTCATTTTCTCTATTGCGTATGGGTTCGGTTGGTGTTGTGAAGCACAGGAATGGTTTATGATGCTTCGATTTGCTTTCCAGGGTGTCCGGCCGGCAGAGCCAGAGATACCCTGCACTTGGCAGTGTTGTCCCGCATTGCACTTCTATACATGAAAGGCACTGAGAATCAATTTTCTCGACAACACTGCGTTGTAAATTAGTCCACGCTATGTTACGAAGCACTATTCTCCACGTCTATACGTGACGAATAAAACAGTGAAGTGGATCATCAAGGTTCATCTACTGATCAATAACAAGCACAATTATGAGAAACCGTATCACGAGTGCGTAGTATATTAGGAATGGCTATTTTGGATATAGACCCGGGCGACTTCGGAGATAGAGAGAGGGTATGTACAATGCGCCCCAGCTATATCAAGATATCGCATTATATCTTCGTTTGCTGATCAGATGTGCGGTTCCAGATCCCCAGTCCCGGTTTTTATCATAAACGGGGATGGCGCAACCCTCGCGCCGACTGAAGTACCCGCAATACGACATGCACCGCCGGAGAGGCGTTGCGCCGGCCAGGTGAGATATCGACCACCGCCCCGGAATTCTGCAGAAGTTGACTTGGTTGGATGCATATGCAAGTTGTCATCAGGCGAGCAACTCCGGCACCACAGGCATACAATCCCACGTTTTTCTTTCAGATGCCGTTCTAAGCCAAGCCTCCTGGGTCCTCCTCGAGCTTCTCTCGCTTCTTATGTAAGGAATCTAAGGAATCAGCGGCGGTAGACGGGAATACCATCCCCCATACGATGCCGAGCACTATCCGATGGTGAGTTGAACGAACCTCACCCGGAAGAATTCCGGGTGGACTCACGATTCCCGCCATGTCTTGTTTGCTGGCCCCCTGTCGCTGCCCATGATTTCCATCCCAACCGTCTTTCTACAGAGAAGTGCAATGCAGCAGCGCTTTGAAACCCGCAACGTCCCGGCCCCGATGCATCCTGGCGAGACAGGACGTGAGTGTCGACGTCCCAAGCGGCCGACCGCTCACCAGCTCACCAGCTATGCTGGGAGTTATGCAAGTAGGCAGGCGATTCATCATTTGCGTGCAATTACCTCAGCCAGCGAGTGTGACTTTACGACCGTCGGCATCGCGGTTATTTATGCGGGACCCCTCCCCCATTTTCTCCGCATGAGGATTGGGATGATTCGACGTCGTGCCATTTCCCCGGCGTCTATGATTGCTGGAATCGCAGGACTAGCTTCGTGGCAGTCCCTCACTGAAGCCCCTGACCGTCCAACAGAAGAAGATACCGATCCGAACCTGCCCTTTTCAGGCATAGGCACATTCCAAACCGAGCTGTCTCGCCAGCGATCACCCTATACCAGGCCGATTGCCCCGGAAGGTGATATTGATGTGTGTACCGGCCATCTCGATCTGTTTCCGGACCCCAGTAATTGGTCTTCCTCGCAAACCCGCTCCCCAATGACAGCCGGCTGGATATTGGATATTCCGCCCGCCGTTATAACTGGACCAACCTCTTGATTATAGCGGCAGACTCGCGTATGCCCGCAAATGGAGCTACATAAAGTCTACCTAATCATCAGTGCATACCCCCCACCTCCATTTTCGACTCCGGCCACGTCAGATGAGCCGCACGTCTCAGAGACTCATGAGATATTTCTCTCAGATTCCAGTTCATTTTCATTTGCTGTCCGACCCAGCAACCTCCCCCAAGCCGCCACCTTAACGGCCTCTGGTGGAGCGGCAGCTGCTCTTAAATAACCGCAGTTGGGCCTAATCAGCTCTACTCCCTCTCCCGAACTAAGCCCTCCTAATCCTTTTTCCTTTCCTTGGTTGTCTTCCAAACCTACCATGAACGAATGGGGGGTTTTAAAACATAGTACAGCTCTCGGTGGTTTGTCACGATAACGGAATAAGATATCAACGGCCATGGAGCCACAGCGAATTCGAGTTGCGAGACCCCGAGTCCCCAGGGGCGCGGCCCGAGAGTTGGGGGCCCACGACTTGGTCCCGCGTGTTCTCGGTGGTTGTTGCGTCGAGGCTGAGCGCGCCGATAGAGTTGGCCTATGTCTACAGGGACTACGGAATGCTCTGCCAGAGCATCTTCACCCACATCTTACCGCCGTCATTGATCAGCTCCAAGTCACAAGTCAGCTCCTCCGCGATCTCGCCGACAAGTCTCAAATATACCTAGCTCAAGCGCCGGTGACGATCGACTACCTCAACGTCATCTTGCCATGCCTGTGCCGTACGCTCCGAGACATTATGGAGTACTACGAGGACAAGCGCTTGAACAAGGAAAACCGCTGGAGGACAATGTATCATAACATGAGCAATGAGCTACCGGGCACCACTTTGCCGGCTAGATTTGTTATGTACAATCAATTTCTGGGCTTGCTCAATTACATGTTGACAAGGTACGTCGTGAAAGCCCTGCGTGGTTGACAGAGCCTTAATACCCCGCCGCTGGGCAGAAACCCCAACTTTGACATCAACGCCATGGAAGCCCTTCGACTACGCATCCTCCAATTACGTGACGTGAGGAAAATAGGTCAGTTCGATACATGCTGCTAGATGTGCCTTGTTACCCATCTCACACCAGCTAACTGGTATTCAGATCCCCCGAGTCCCATCAGGACCGACCTTGTCAGAAAAAACACGGCTCTGGACTTTTGGCAGCAAGAAACGGTTAGCTGACACATCTCGAAGGGGGCTGGAATGTCTATTAATCATTATAGGACTCTCACTGGGCCGAAGCGATTTTCACGCAGCCTCCGCCGTCCCGACGAGAATTCAGAAAGCGTGGCAGGTGAGATACCAGGATTTGAGATTACTCATCTCGAGGGATAAGAGGTTGACCCTAGACAGATCCGATGCTTTTGGCCAGTGGAATAGGATGGGTCGTATGAATCCATTCCCTGACGATGTCAAGATCCTAGTAAAACGGTGCGACCATATTTCTCTTTCTTTTTTGTCTTCATCTTATTATTTAGCTCCCTGCCCACTTAAGCGTTACCCTCAGTATATCGCTACGACATGAAGTTGACAATTGTTTCGGTAGGACCTTTGAAAACGATCGCCTCTCTATCATAATTTTCATGCGGCAAGTTGATCTACAGCCTTTCCTCCTCATCCGGACACGCACCGATAGTGTTGAGCCTTTGGTTTCCATCTACCCCATCGATCAGCTCTCTATTGAGCGAGAATCGCCGTCGGTCTTGCACCTATCCTACCTAGACCAGTTCGAAAGGTGCAGGAAGCCCTGGGCAACCCTCGCGTTCATGACATGGGAAGGTTGGTAGTATTTCATTCTTTGAGCTACGGGGATACCTCCAACCTCACACTCATGTTGATGAATCCCAGTACTGATCCAGGAGTAGAATTGGTGCTGTTCTACTGCACTTTTGTCTGCCTCAAGGCTAGCAACAAATGGCCAGACACTATAAACAACCACCGCGAATTCATCATACGGAAAGAAAAACGGTTGTTCCAAGCGTGAGTATTCCTATTTAACACGCTATTTTGCCCCGGGCGGCTAATAATAACCATCCTCAGCCAAATTATGGAGGGCGACTTTGATCATTGCTTGCTCGTTGTCGAAGACTTCCACACGAAGGGTCGACGTCTTCACGTCACGATGCGGGATGGCCCTATGCCGAAGTGCCCCGTTTGGACAGCTTTCGGTATGCCTCACATCCATCCAACATAGAAACCATGGCCGCATCTCTTGTTCTGTTCATTCGATGCGCCATGCCTTCTACCCTTATGAGTAGCTCTGCTAACATGCCCTGTGCCAAAGTGCCACCCGAGCCACCTGAGGACTGGCTGATTCAAAAGAGCCCTCGTCGTATTTGGCTACGAGATCTCCAAGTTTACTCATTCTCCGACCAGTACCGGCCGCACCGCCAGCGGAAGGGTAGGCTCGGCGCTTTCGAGATCAAATTCGCCCATGCGAAGGCGGCGACACACTTCAGGCAGCTCTTCGACCCCAGCTTTGCCTCTTCGTTGGACGGGGCTAGCGAGGACCAGCATGAGGATCTTGGACCTCACGACGAATAAACATTATGTGGGCGGGATATGGAATACGCCATTAATGTCGGTAACAGCATACCCCTGTGACGGCGGCTCTCTGTTGTTAATACCCGAATGACAGGTTGTGCGAGCACCCCCATGTGAAAAGCTCAGGTATTCGGTGACGCTGTTATGCGCTGTACGATATCACGAATCAAAACGAGGTGACGACGCTACCAAGCACTGAGTCCCAGAGACGATCACGACATTTTAATGATGATGACGACCGGAACGATTTACGAGAACACGACGGCTTTGCTAGATTGCATCATACCCAACTGGATTTCATTCCAATTTTTTTTTTTAACTTCTTATCTCTCTTTTTCTTCTTCTTCTCGTCTTCGCATCACGCTGGTTTGGCCGTGTCGCTATTTCCGACGTATTTTTTTACTTTATCTTCCCCATTTCGCGATGTCGGATATTATCAGCATTTTATTTTCCCATGCCTGCATGCTTTGTTGCTATGACGGGGGGGGGTCCTCGTCTAAGGTCAGACCCCGAGACCTATCTAGACACCGGATGGGACGGGATGTTTTTGTACGCTATTGCGTGTACGTTATGATTCTATTCTTAGTGTCGAATAGTTGGACATCGCTCGTATGATACCTATTTCAACCGGCAAGAATTGCTAAATTGCTAGAGTACGATGAGGGCGTGTACTCCTGAGACCTTCGGGACATGCTGTATACAGTAGGTATAAACGGTTGAATTTGAGGTCATTAGGACCGTCGTAATTCCGGTTGGGTGGGCTTCTCTTGATTTATCTATTGTTGATCGACTTATAAGACCGTAGGCGATTATACGACCGCCAACCGGTGACGGTCAATTATCAGCACACGTATGCCTACCTAGTTCGTCACGTCTCCGCCAAAGAAACGTTGCGTAGATCCTCTCATTCGCCTACATCGTTCATTTTAGCTAATCAGCAGAACCTCAGTTAGCGAAAATAGCCCTCGCCAGCTAGTTTCGTATTTCTGTTTGGAGCCATCGCGATATATTCCCGTTATAAGTATCGCCTGTCCGAACCGACCCCTGGCACTATAGGCCGGTGCTGGCGTCGGCAGCTACGGAGCTGTGGCGATGGATAACTTGATCAGGACAGGTACGCTCGTGAAGGGAGGTAACGGCTTCCAGCGAATTGAAGGGTCCTAGTCGAACAGATGAGACATTGTTAATAACATGTCGCCTCTTAATCGTGTCAAGGCCCAATACAGGGACACTGAGGGAAGTTTATCTCAACTATAAGACAAGGCTCCTGTTGCCATTAGCCCTCGTCGAGTTCCGACCCGGCAAGAACATCAACACTAATTCAATTTTAAACCCCAGACTGAGGAGCACGCAAGTTTTCAGTTCACGTTGGTGCCACCAACGGAGCCTGTGCCCATCAAACAAAGATGATGCGTTTTGTATCTTCCAGCGAAGTTCCAACGATAATCGTCAGACAAAGAAAACCAATGCATCCCTTTGTCTCTCACTTCGTGGAGAATCAACTACCTTACTTACAAGCTACAAATCGGTAAGCCATAACGCATGACTCTCCCCCGACATACCCCAGCCATCATCTACGATCCTCTCATGTAGCGTGACAAAAATCTCGACCGAATACATCATCAAATAGAGCCCAGGCCGCCACCATGCCGCCAAAAAAGAAACCACAACACAAACCCACTCGTCTCCAACCCCAGCGAGCCGCCAGAGACCCCAACCGAAAAGACGGGTTCAACGCAAGAGAGCCCACAACCGGCGTGCGCAAGAACGCAGAAAAGCTAGGAGGTCCACTCAAGCGCCAGCGCAAGAAGCTCCAGCAAAAGAAACTCCAAAACGCCCTCGTGAAAAAGGTAGACGCCCGCGACCCCAAAGACTCCTGGGCGGAGCAAGCCGGCCTCCTAGGCCTAACCGTCCCGCCATCACCCAAAACCACCAGACCACCAGCGACAAGGCCCAAGAAGAGCGAGCGATACGTAGACTACATCCTCCGTAATGAGGCGGACGACGACCCGAACGACGACCTGAAGCGCGCGGAGAGGTGGATCCCGGATTTCGAGCACCGCCGCCGGCCCCTGGAGAGGCCGCCCGGCATCCCGCATGCGGTGTGGATGGCGTATAAGCATCTCGACGAGCTTGTTTACCGGTTCTCGCTCTCGCGGGAGGAGCTTGTTGCCCTGCCTTTGCTGGAGGACGTTCATGCGTACCAGGATATGGACGGTCGGACGGAGAGGCCTATTACGCCCCCGGGGTTCCGGTGGGATGATAATTTGGAGCTGGAGCCGTTGGGGTGAATTCCTTTTGGGGGATACTCGGTGGGGTTTCGTGAAGGTGTGTTGGGGGGTTTTACGAGGTTGGAGTCGTATTGACCGGTGGTGGTTTTGTCTGAAGCGTGTGCCGGTGAAGCTTATGGGGGTGGTCCTACTACGGTTATCGAAAAATGGTTTACGTTGCTTGGTTAGAGTATAAATGGAGTTTATTTATATTTTTTCGATCTGTTATCGTTTGTTGCTTCTGTCTATTCTATCCGGCTGTGTGGATGAGCCCGGTAGGTACCCTCATATCAACACCTTGTCCGGCCGACAATATTTGCATTGGCAAGTGAGGCGGGATCAAATGATGAATAAAGGTAAGCCATTTAAGAGTTCGCATAGAGGGTCGAGGTAGATAGAAATACGTATGTGACATACCGTCACCACGTACTATTTCTCATATCATGTATATCGCCAATCATATCCCCAAAGATCGCGATTCTTGATTGAGGGGTGCTTCACTACGTACCTAGGTAGTTAACATCTCTTTTCGATCCTCTGCTAGAAAGGATCTCATCATTGAGTTGATTCGCATAACCAGCCTAGAAGTCTCCAGAGATGAGGGTTCGTGGGATTTGCCACTGAAAAGCCTCGATGACTGGTGACAGTTCGGAATCTTTCCTGTACATGGTAAGTGAATCCAAGTCCCTCATCCTACTGTACGTTAGTAGTGGTGTCTTAACCCTTCAGCGTTATTCGCGGGATTCGAATAGTTTCACGCCTTCTTTCTTTTGAAAGATGGTCTTAGTCGAGCACATCCTAGATAGAGTTCTCGTTGCTAAGCCGCCTCAGGAGAGGAACATTGAAGTAATATATTTCAAGTATACCGATTCGACTTCCTCTCCCCATTTGTCCTAGCTCTCATCGCAATTGCTAACAATTTTGAGCGTGCCCGTTTTACCACATCGACGTGAAAATTACACAACAACACTCTACGGCCGCTACCCTCCGAAAACCAAAACCCCCCACAGACGGCAGACACGCTTATAGCTGATATTGTCATCATGGAGCCGCAACCCGGCAACCAGGTACTAAATGAGCCCTTCCCCGTCAAAAGGCTACCCAGGGAAATCCAGCTCATGATATCGGCGTTTTTGCGAGAGGACAGACCGGTTGTTCACCACTATATGATTCTCGGTGAAAAGGGCCGATGGTACGGGGCATTTAACACCCACAGGAGAGAGTTCGTCGACACATCCACGCGAACCATGGACTCCAGGTACGACGACTGGGAGCACCTACCGGATGCCCACGAGGCCAAGATCCGGCTCACAGGCGACATCATGAAGATAAACACAGCGACGGAAATCCAGGATCTGACCAAGTGGCCGAACGACAGGCATCGAGTCGATCCCAAACCCCGGAACAGAAAATTACCCGCCTGGGTCAACTTCGACAAGGACATCTTCTTCCTCGGCTCGAGCTACAAATTCGACGGCAAGCTACGGTTCCTCTTCCGAGGCATTAACGCGAGAATGCCGCAGCCCCTTTCTCTGGGGCACTGGGCTCATCGCATCCAATACCTGGCGATGTATATCACTGGGGTTAACGTATACCCCCTCGCCGAGCTTGATAGTAAGGCCTTTTCACAGCTGGACAGTCTCCAGAAGGTCTATCTAGTTGCATCATTGTCTCACAGCCCTGAACCTGGACAACCCGATGGCGCGGGAAACGATTCGCGCCCGCGTGGCCTCGTCCCTTTTGATTATTGTATCAGAGAAGGCCCCCAGAGAAGTGCGTGTGATCGGTTGAGGCCGCATGCCAAAGCGATTGAAACCCATCTTCTACAGATATTTCGTACGCAGAAACGCGATCATATTACGGTTGACTTGAGGATCGACTTGTGGTAAGCTTGAATGGGCCTGCGAGAAATGGAGCGTGGAGTATCTCGGGAGTCGGTGACGGTATATACTTATTATGTACGGAATAGTAGATAATAAATGGCTTCAGGCTGGCGCCTATTCATGGCTCTTAACCTACGTTACTGTCTGCCGCTGGGTCTGTTGTTTTAGTGAGCTCTCGTAAATAACCCGAGTCTTTGTCTAAAGTCTTCTGTGTCCGTACTCGATCGTCTTATCTAGATGAATAGCTGTGACGGAACTCTGGCAGCGGCTTCACTACCAGCAAACATCTGATTTTGAGGTGAGCAGAATAAGTTATGACTCGTTCAACATGGATATAAAGTCGATCTGAGTCAATAGCCGGTGCTTTCGCATGTGGCGGTCGGGTGAGCGGCGGGATGGCTACTTAGTACTCCCCTACTTCAGGGGCATCGTATGATATATATACCTTGGGCGTGGTATAACCGCCTGCCTATAAGCTCATTATTATTAGTGCTTAGCCGACGCACATCATGGACGCGCTCAAAGGGCGTCAGTCACCTGCTTTTATATATGAGACATCCAGAAAGTTACATTCTTGCAGACTCACTACCAAATCCGGACAGGGATCGACCGGCAGGCAAGACGCCACGGGCCAAAGTCACGCATGCTTAGGTATTGGGAACTTGGCAGCCGAATCCCGATGAGTATCCAAAGTCGTCGCGCTCTTCTTGGATAGGATTACTACTGTAGGCTCTCTCCTATTAGGGCCATCTCGGCTATTGGGTGGTACCTTGTTGGATAGACGCGGCCGCTTTTCCGTCTCGACCGCCGAATTTTATCTTGCCTTTAAGATTAGACCGCCCCGCTCCCTTCCAACTCCAACGAGATATCTTCTACCTCTCATGCCTCGTGAAGTCAGTATATACCTCCCTTTTCTTTCTCTTATTGCCGTTATTAATTGCTGTATTTACACCCGTCCAGCCCGTCCAATCTGCAGTATTTCTCCTGTCCGTTGGTCATCGCTCCGGAGAACCGGCCAGCTAGCACCATCCGCTTTATACAAGCTGACTTCGAGCTTCGTTCCAAGGATCTTGAAAGTGGACTTCTGCGTATCAATATTGCCGAATAATGGGACGGACGCCTTATAGCGCTTTGGTGCGGGTTCGCTAGTTGGTAGATCCAGATCCAGAGCATTAGGTTTGAATTTCACCGTCGCCCTCGAAATGTCGATCTTCTTGAGGAAAAAGGACGCTATAACGGTCGTCGGTGTCTGGTAGAAGTCATGGCGCACTGTCTCAAGCAACTCTTCTCCATTCCCCCCGTCCGTTTTGACTTGAGTTTTCTTGCTCTTGTCTTGTCCTGACCCAATGAACAGGTGTCGCGGCGACGTCTTGCAGCCCTCGATCTTCATGAACTGGTCGAATTCCAGCACCCGCCGTTTGCAGCAGCTATACCCTTTACTACCCTCGTGGAATATGGGGGCGCCCGGGTGGTGTATGCAATTCTCATCGTCGGAACGTGACTGACCCTTCTTGTACGTGACATTGCATCCTTTCCGCCTACATGTCTTGCCGTCGGGTATCTCGAGCGAGGGTTCGTCGTCTTCGGACTCGGGTGGGGGCGGGGGCGCTGTGGGTGCCGGCTGGGGCGCGAGAGGGGCACGGGCAAATGTGGTGACGGCTTCGGACAACTTCTCGGAGAGCGACTGTGTGGCTGGGTTTACATCGGTGGCTTGTTCCTTCTTCTCAATCTTCGGGGGTCGGTCGGTCGTGCTGTGTTTGCCCTCGGTGCACGGGGGTATCTCGAGGAACTCGTCAAACGTCAAGACCCGGGGTTTACAGCATTTCCAGCCTAGACTCGCAGTTAGTAACCTTGAATATCTATGCTAAGGAAGAGGGCGGAGAGTGGGGTACGACCAGCCATGACTGGAAAAAGCAAAAATGGAGGGAGAGAAGAAAAAGAATCAGGATCAGAAACAGGAACAGGAAGGGAGGGGGTGTGAGAGTGAGAGTGAGAGTGAGTGGTCACCTTTCTGCCCCTCATGGAACACGGGCGGGCCAGGATGATACTTGCAGACCTCATCCGCATTGCTATACTCCTTGCCGCAGCCTTGGTGAACACACTTGAGCGCCATGCCTACTACTATTGCTAAGAAACGTAGGGCTGGCGCGTGGGTTGCGATCTGTGGTCGCGATGGTCCAGTGAGTAGCGAATAGGTAAGAGGCACCGTGAAGGCCGGGACGTGGAAGAGCGAGTTTAGCGAAGAAGCTGACTACGACGAACGACCATTCGTGGTGCCTACTTTATGTACCTAATAGCACGGCAAACACGGGACGGATGGGGATGGGTCATGGAAAGATTTGGGAGCTCGACGAAACTTCGAAAAAGAGGGCTGTCAGCTACAGCAAGCGACCTTCCACTGTACGCTTATCGTCTTGGCATGATATGACGCAAAAGCTGGCACTGCAACGGACCGGAGCGTGTCCAGCTATGGGTAGGTATCCGCTTACGTGCATACATGCACCAGTAAGACTGGATCGGTACATAGCGCATGCCGGGCTTGTACTGGATACATGACTATCAGGCCGTTTCTGCGTGCCGGGTCCGGGTACTCCGTACGGCTTACAGTGTGCTCGCCCCCTAAGGCATACAAAGTTCTTCGCATGCATTACCTAATGCAACCACCTGGGTGGTACTTTTGATTGGCGCACGGTACAGCTGCACTGTACCATTGTCCCCGCTACCTATAATACGTAGGTACATATATGCGTTTCCGTGCATTGGACAATCAATTACCGGAACTTCGTACATTATGTACCTACAGGAGGTTGCCAGTATAGGAGTTCATGCGCCGCTCGCACGCGCTCACTCGGTGTTTGCAACCCCAGGATCACGTCGTGATTAGTATGACAACGCCGTCGTAAGCTGAAATCTGTCTCAAATCCCGGAAGCCGACATAACGCGATGCGACCTACCGCCCGGCTTTTCCACGCTTGCAGAATCACCCTCTTCACACGCGAGAACTGCGGCTTGTGCTCCGATGCCCGGTCTGTCCTGTCCGACGTCTGGGACGCCCGGCCCTTTCAATTCAAGGAGGTCGACCTCGTCAAGTCGGAAACCGGCCCTCGGTGGCGTGACCTCTACGACTTTGATGTCCCCGTGGTATGTATCTAGTGCTGTGCGAATACTTGAGCCATCAGTGAATACAAGCAACCAACATGGATAACTACAAATCGAGAGGCGATTTTCCATCTCACTCGTTGGTGCATAGTGTATGTGTTCGCTGACGGGTGCTCGATAGATTCACATCAGTAAATCCTCAGCCCCAGAGGAACAACCGCACGCTGTCTCGGAGGCAGTAAGACTCATGCATCGTTTTACTACGGATCAGGTCAAAGCCAAGATGGACGAGGTTGAAAGGGCATAAGTCTGGCCTCATTCACGTGCCAGCTGGACACCGCGGCAGATGCAGTGTAATACATAATAGATATATTGACAATCAAAATCCCTACTAATACCGCCCAGCAGCCTTGGGTGCCGCCAGCCCATGAGCTGTGCTCAGGGAACGCTCCAGACTGGCCTGCAACAATGTGGTATCAAGGGCTACGTTGATCATATGGAAGCCCTTCTCAGCATACTTCTTTGCCTGCTCCCCGTTGCTTGCAAAGAATCCAGCTTTCTTGCCGGCCTTGATCGTAGCTGCAAGGATGCGATCGATGGCCTGCTCAAGCTCGGGCTTCATGACACCATCAAGGATAGGATATCCGATGTTGTTGCCCAAGTCGAAGGGGCCAACGAACAAGACATCAATACCCGGAACTGCCGCGATCTCGTCCACCGCGTCCAGCGCCTCTTTCGTCTCAATCTGCACTATGGTTAATAGCGAGTCGTTCGCATGTTGCAGGTATTCTGTCATTGTGGGAATCGGGTTGAAGCGCTCCATCGCAAAGGGTGAACCGAGGCCACGTTGCCCCTGTGGTGGGAACTTGGCCGCCGCAACGATCTTCTTGGCCTCCTCGGCCGAACGAAGGAGCGGTATCAGGACCTGGAACTTTCGCGTTAACATCCGGGGGCATTTCATCTCATTGACAATCGCCGCAGTCTTAGATAGCTCTCACTCACCCCGTGAGCCCCCGTATCAAGCGCTCCTGTTGAGCTGTTAGTTTACGTTGCGCAATCAATTAAGAGGAGCGATCCAGCTGACTTTTGATCATCCAACCCTGCATATCTGGAATCCGGACAATTGGGCTCGCGCCACAGCTTGCGATGGCCGGGACAGCCTCATGCATAGCTGCATCGTCGATGTTGCCGTGCTCGCAATCAACCAACACCCAGTCAACACCGGGCGTGCGTGCGAGGACCCTCGACACATTCTGGCCCGGCAGGGTCTGCCACACGCCCATGCTTGCGCGCTCGCTCTTGGCGAGCGCAGTCTTCAATGTGCACCCTGACAGCATTTTGGTTTCACGCCTTGTCCCTTCGTATGTGCGTACAGGAATTATATTGTGGGCAGGACAGAGAGTGCGCGAGGAACGCCGAGGTATGGAAGGCCGACGTGCGGAAGCTAGTGTTGCGGCCACTCGACACGATACCCACCGCATTGAACGTCCAGCTGTTCTCGACTCGATAGCGTGGAATGGATACCTGCCGTATTGACTGTAGGAACGTCGCTTGTAAACGTCTCCCGAGTTTTGAGCGGTCGGGAGGAGGCCATCAACCTACCCCAATATCTTGCGGGGTAATTTGCGGTCCATCGTCAATCGGAGCGCCCTCTACCTTCCGGAGTGGGATAATGGTTCCCCAGGTCGGACTGTCCAGTGCGCCGTCACCGTGAACGTCCTGAGCTCTATAATACGGCAGACACTTACACTCCCTACATGAATCTGAATCTACGTAGAGGGAAGACAGGTCATCATAATTGGAGATGAAAGTAGATAGATAGTACGGTCTGCCTAGATAGCAGCATGCTAATTATAAGCTTAGAGGATTGTATGGACTACGGAGTGCGGAATATAGAGCAACTCTGGAGTACAGTACCTCTTATAATTGGATCTTGGGCGAATCGCCTGTATTGCAGCCTGCTATCATAGGTAGTAAACTACTCCATCCATTCTATTATGTATTTAAAATCATCTAGAAAGACGATTTATCTGCCGAATGATACAGATGCGACCGTGATGCCGATACGACGCAAGAAGAGACCATTATAGGTAACAGACTGACTGATGAAACCATCCACCAGTCGTGCCTCGGTGGACGGTACAAATGAAGGCATGACAAGGGCTACACAGTTCCAGGCGTTCCGAGGATAGCATATTCGCCGAAGATTGCAACACCGGCGGAACTTACCACGCTAGCTAACGTACTGCGTAGACTTCCTTAGAAAATGAAATCCGGGCGCAACTGGTCTTTGAAAGATGGAATGATGGCGATTTCGTTCGCACTAGTCATAGACACCGCAAAGGAATTCAAGCCAGACAGTGACATGTCCACGATGATGAACCTGCCAAGTTGGCCGAGACAGTAGGTAGATAGGTACTAGCCAGCATCGACGCTATACACTGAGGAATCCATCTACCTACGTAGTATACTCAATAGTGAATCTTCCTCGCTGTCCTATTTCCATCCATACCCAGGTGTTCATTGAGACGTAGTGGAAAGTGAGCCGAGAAAGGTTCCCCGTCGCTTGTATTCCCGTATGAAGAATTGCTTGCGCTGTGGGAAGGTCGGTCTCCCTACCCAACCCAGCAGACCCCAGACAACTCTTTTTCCGAGAGGTGAGACAACCCTGCTCGTGACATTCTCCCGTGTACGGAATACCTTACATACAGGCTTGAGACTTCAAGGGATCCATCTCCACTAGGCACGCCACGAAGTAGCCGGGTACCTAACCTTGGGACTGAATAACCAGGTACCTGACGATCGTCGAAACGGCGCCGTTCCCAGTGATATCGCCGCGATGCGACGCTGATCGATCCGTCGATGGAGAGCGGAGATCTTTCGGGCGTTACCTACGAAGTAGTGTACAATCACGACGGGTGATGGCGTGGGTACTAATACTAGTAACTAGCGGTCGGCTCGCTCGACGGCTGCCCAGGCAGGAAACAAATACGAAATCAACCGGTGTGCATACGATTTCATAATATTCCGTAGAATAGGGGGCATTATGTATGTCCGTAGGGCTGCCAAAGGTTCCAGCGTCGTGGAATATCTGGTAGATAGGTATAATGGAGAATACCTATGTATGTACCTATGTATAGTACGGAAGGCGGACTTAACTTTTGTATGCAACCTCGTGGCCCTTTTGATCGGTCATCCGGGGCGCTCGCCTATAGCTGGACCATGTCGACGATGTGTGGGTTGTACATTTGATCCCCAGGACGGCCGAGAAACGTGCCCGGCCGGGCAGATGCTCAATACAAATGACGGCAGTGAGAAAGAGGCATCCTGATGTGAGTCCCGTCTCGTCTCTCCGGCGACAGGTGGGGTCTCACAGCCCCGCCCTAGATAGGCGCCTGATTAACGCCATTTATGGGTACATTGGGGGTACCTATGCCCACTATGGATGCACGCTAGCGCAGGTATTAATAGGTCCCAGGCGACGCCCAGCCCAGGGCATACGACGCTGCATTGTGGCTGAGATTCGTGTCCCTTACAGGTACCTGCCCGACCTACACGAGGTCGCGGAGACAGAAGCACCAGAGCAGCCGAGACCAGCAGCAAGTCTCGACACAGTGCAAAATATGACTCGGCCACTCAGACCCTTATATTTTCTATATACAGAATCATACAGTCCTTACAAAATGTCACACTGTATCGAGACCTGCCAGTGAACTTGGCGCATTCCGATGTTTCTGTCCCCAGCCCTCTCGTGTAGAGTAAAATGGCAGTTTCAGTCTGCGCCGCCTTTGTCAACTGCTTCTTTCAAATTTCGGCATTCCTACAACTGGCGTGATTCCTATTCAGACCCAAAGGCTTCCCTGAATAGATTCATGATACCCTAGGTGGTTCTCTGGCCTGGATGCCACTTTGGTTAATCGAAACACACCGACAACACATACAGTTACTTACGCTCAACGAGAACCATCCACAGCCAACCATTCGGTCACTGCCACCTCTCGGCGCATCTTACCAACGAGATCCAACCAATCCTGAGGCTTCTTAGTCGATGCCTTCGTCTCCTGCATCTTATGCTGGAGGCTTCATCTCAACTTGATTTGTAGCAAGCAATCATAACCTCCTCAGCTTCATTACGAGTCTCCATTCACACCCGTCCGTGGCCGTCGTAACCAACCCGGCCTCAGCCATCCCCGCGCTACCTACTCGATATCTATACGGGATAGATCATCTTGACGCTTTAGCCGACCAGACTGCCAACTGTCGGTCCCCAATTTTAAGCGCCCCTTTAGGACTATCACATGCATACGAAATACCGGGGACGAACCGGAATTCGCTTTACATGGTATGAGACTCGTAGTATACCTACTACCTAACATCACCGACCACGACGAGCGAGGACACGGAACCCTGTCAACTGTCAACAGCAAATTTCTGCCGGTGACTTTTTGGAACAAGGCGTAGTAGCGTAGGCGCACGATATCGACAGGAGAGGGCCGCCCCGTCGTCCTCGTCCTCCAAACAACGACGCCCATCATGGATCACGCAGCATTTGTACTCGAGACGGCGCACCAAATATACGCCCGCGCCAACGAGACAAGCTCTACCGATCCAGATACCCAAAGTCGGCCCGCTTCCTACAAAGCCATAGGTATTAGCTTGGCTGTTGGCTCCGGGTTCTTCATCGGAACATCGTTCGTATTGAAGAAGTTCGGCTTACTCAAGGCCAACGAAAAATACCAAGAGGTCGCGGGCGAGGGCTATGGCTATCTCAAGAACGCCTTTTGGTGGTCGGGGATGAGCCTGATGATCTTGGGCGAGATTCTAAACTTCGTCGCATACGCCTTCACTGATGCTATTCTTGTTACGTCACTGGGTGCTATATCCGTTGTTATTTCTACGGTGCTATCGGCCTTTTTCCTAAAGGAAAGGCTCAGTCTAATAGGCCAGGTCGCCTGCTTTTTATGTGTTGTTGGGGCCGTTGTCATCGTCCTCAATGCCCCCACAGAATCATCCGTCGCGAACATTCAGGAGATGAAATACTACGTTGTTTCGCCAGGCTTCCTATCGTATGCGGGTGTAATCATCGTGGGCGCCATCTTTCTTGCTTTCTGGGCTGGCCCGCGATATGGCAAGAAGAACATGTTTACATACATCTCCATTTGCAGTTGGGTTGGGGGCCTCAGTGTTGTTGCTACCCAGGGTCTCGGCGCAGCAATAGTCGCCCAGATTGGCGGCACCCCCCAGTTCAATCAGTGGTTTCTTTACGTCGTCCTTGTCTTCGTAATAGCAACGCTTCTGACCGAAATTATCTTTCTTAATGTGAGTCCGGAAGAAGCCGCCGGCCGATCTTACTGCTAACTTGGTTCTAGAAAGCTCTCAACATTTTCAATGCCGCGATGGTCACGCCCACGTACTACGTCTATTTCACCAGCACCACCATCATCAGCTCGGCCGTGCTGTTTCGTGGGTTTAAAGGAACGCCAACCCAGATTGTCACCGTGGTATTCGGGTTTCTGACCATATGTTCTGGTGTGGTACTACTACAGTTATCCAAGTCAGCCAAAGATGTGCCTGATACCGCTGTCTTTGCTGGTAATCTAGATCAGATCCAAACAATTGCAGAGCAGGAACAGCCCGAGACGGAACCAAAAGCCGATGCATTGCGTGGCACTGCCGCGCTCTTGCGGCGGATTTCCAATGCTAGAACGAAGATGGAATATGAGGAGTTTAAGCGCTTACGTCAAGAGAAGGAAATAGATCGCCTGGCCACGCTCAGTGAAGATGGCCATCAGGAGCAGTTTGAATGGGATGGGCTACGGCGGAGGCGAACAACTATAAGTAGCAACAGGAGCCGTTCATTTACCGCCCCTAGTCCTGCTGAAACCCCTCATCCGCCTCTAGGTCGGTCACGGTTGCTGAGCGAGGAAGAACTGCAGGAAATGGAAAGGGCTCGGGCGATGGCACCAAGTGTCCTCTCTAGCATTACGGGCACTATTCGTGAACGGACTCGCAGCGTTTTAGCTCCTCGGCCAGGGCTTCCTCGCCAAGAGAGACGACACGGCAGCTCATCAACGCAAAGCCCGATGCATTCGGTGCAATTGACCCATGTCGAGGTCCCCGGCGAAAAGTACGATGACGAAGCCGCTCCATATCACTATGGATTAGCTACTGGCTCCCGTGGAACCGAATATAATGGTTCGTCTGGCGTCCCGCCGGAGGGTGGTGGTCGTTATATCCGGTTTACGGAGACGCCAAACCCGAGTGGCAGCGCCACCTCGCTCAACCCCCCGACGCCGCCAGTTCACGGAGGGCAGCCTCACGGAGCCCGCCGGCAGTTTTCGTTCCAAAATGTGTTCCGCCGGCATCAAGTTGACAGGACAACGGAACAAGGACTGCCATCAATGGAGGAGCATCCGCCACAGCGCGGAACTGGAGCGCGGGGCTCCTCGGGGCGAGGTTTACAGGCGAAGAACGCGACCGAGGAAGAGAAGTTGGGCCTTGTCAGAGGCGATTCACAATCGCTGCCGGCGCTGCCCCGCTATGATACATATTCCGATGATGACTTTGTTCCGGATGAGAAACAGGGAGCAGGTTACAGCAGGCGTGCCGCGAACAGTTCGCCCATTTCTCCAATCAGAAGAAGTGATGACAGCAGCGATAGAGCGGCTGAAGAAGCCATGTACGAGGACAGCCGAAGGAGGTGGAACGAGAATCGGGATCGAAGCAGAGACGACTTTTCGCCGAACCCATCGCCCCCGCCACGAATGCCATCCCCATACCGCCGAGGTGCGCCGCGAGGCGGGGATGATGAGGCGTTTCTTTAAGAGTAGGAAATTAATGATGAGACATGAATGATATTTGTATGCATATTTTGTTTACCGGCTGTTAGTAACGATTGTACCAATAGCTGAATCATGTTGGGCGGGGGCATTCATACCCAGGATAGAAGCGCTCACCGGAGAATCCGCGCGTTGATACAGACATGGACCTAACCAGCATGTTAGAGGGAACGTTGATGAGCATTGGCACGTATTAGTATATAGAGAGCCTCGCCTGCCTCCCCAAGAGACATGGCTTGTACATACATAATAGAGATGTTTGCATGGCAGATTCCCGAGCCACGACCCAACTACACCTATTAGCCCAGTTGGTTTCTCGAATCCAGCACGCTCGTTCCACGATACAGCTTCACGATGCCTAAGCGAGGACCAGATCCACGACAGGTATGTCTCGGCTGTGGCATAATACGATGACCCATTGCGTTCTGTAATCGAGAGTCTGTGAAACGAGGGATGACATACGGACTTGGAAATTGTGGTTTTGTTCCGGATTCTGACGGGCATATTTGCGCCAGCACTTTGTGCAGCACTTCGTTTCACGATTACCTCTTGGTATGATTATCCTCCCAGACTTGTGGTGTTCATGGTGGACGGATACACGGAATTGCGATCATGTTACCACAACACTCAGGCCATTTATTGTCAATACGAATGAACTACCTACCGCAACCGTGCTCATTTCCATCATCCTGAGAATCCCCCAGCGTTGTGAGTGTTGCATTGAAATATCTATGCTACCTGCCTAATAGGAATAAAACCGAAGGGCACGACGCCGCTACGTGGGCGTTCGACACGCTTCTATCTAGGGATCGGCGACGTAAGCAAACACCGCTTTCTCGGATTATCACGGCGAGTTACGCAAGGAACGAAACCGTGTATACAGGCTACCTGGCCGTTTTACATCAAATGCAAGTTTTTTTTTACCGTGACACATTTGCCACCGGGTAAAGACATCATCTAGATAGGAAGGCCGTGGAATTCAGTTACCTTGGTGAACTGCGAGGAGAATGTTGTGAGAGGTTCTTGGCTCGGTCTCCAAGTGTGGGTAGAAGGGCAATGGAATTGATATCCCGCGGCAACTCGGATAGGTAGGTTAAGCCCTGTCCTTAATATACGTTTTCCATTCCAACATGGTGTTTGCTCCATTAATCCACAGCGGCTCTCTGGGCCGATCCGCGACGTCGAGCCCATCTTTCGCCGTTCCCGCTCGCCGTATGGGGAGATCCCTACGCTCCACCCGTGCCGTGGCACTCCAGATAACGACGAGACATAGCACGAAACCCGTCGAGACCTGTGGTGCCATCGTGGCCTACGAGTCGATGCGTTCTGGGTATCCTGTACAGTGCTTATGATTGCGACGGGGGCGTGGGTGGGATTCTGACAGCAGAGGCTACCTACACTAAGCCAGATAGCGGGCTTATTGTTTTTTTTTTCCCCTGGCTGGTCGTTGGGCCCTAGCTCCAGTTCCAACGATACCACGGCCCACACGATGAACAGCCTGGCATCGTCGGCAAAGATACCTGCCCAGTACCGTATTCATTACCACGTCCTATACGTAAAGGGCCCCATAGGCGATGGGCCGGCTATATCAGGCTATATATAGCTAGTATCCTTTGGGGAGCTAGTGCATAACCACATGAGTCGGTAATCTCAACTGCTAATATCCGGCTTAGCGTAGCAGGGTCAGCGTCCATTCCCGGTCCGTCGTCTTCGTCTGAGTCGTAGAGACCAAGAGGTTAAGCCCGCTGCTGTTGCTGCTGCTGCTGCTGTCGCTGTCGCCGTCGTCTGTACTGTACGCATAAGTAATACGTCGAGTCGGTGTCATATCAGTACCCCCACCGGTAGGACCGCGGCGGTGGAAGTACCGACCATCCATTACGGAATACCATACGGGCGTGATTCTTGGTAGGCTATTAATAACCCTATGCCTCTTTTCACGATTTCATCAAAGAGAAGCAGCGGGACATGTCTTGGCGGCCCTGGGAAGGAGCACGCTATGGGGAGCCGGACACCCCCATCGTCTTATATTTCCCGTCTGGAGGCCATTTTCTTCGCCTGCTCACTGCCAAGTCGATTACCTACCAGTCTTCTTAATTCCCTATCCATCAAGTATCCATAAGAAATATACGAATCTGATCCCATACGCCGTATCTTCCTCCTTGCTTGTTACATACTCATCTTGGCGACTTGGCTCCTATTCGAAGGATAGAAGTCAACTAACCTCTGCTGCTCTCCATTGTCCGACGTTTCTCAGTCCAAGCCCCCTTGGGTCAAATTTGGATATCGAATCATCGCCTCTGGTCATGGTCAATAGTGTACAATCGGCGCGATCCAAATTCGAAAATTTTCTCCAGTCGAAGCGGTGAAGACGCGACTGATCCGCTTTTCTACCTAAGACGACGGCAACGTAGCGAATAGACGGGGGCGACAGCACCATGGGGTCGCCACGGAGAGGCGAGTGGTTTGAGGGCTTCTTGCGCCTGCCGTTCCGACATAAATACCACCTTCACCACATAGGCCTGTTCGTCCTGGCTGTGCTAAGCGTATCGCTCATTCTGTTCGAAGCGCGCCGCGAAGTCAGGGGGTTACCGAGGGAAAAGATAATAGAAACGGAATCAGCGCCGAAGAAGGCCGATGCCGACGCAGGGTCTTCCAAGGTCCTCGGGCGCTGCACCACGTGGCCTGTCAGCAAGAACGGGGGCGCTTACACACCGAACTTTGTGAATTCCAGCTTCGCACTTGAGAGCTTTGCGCCGACGGAGGGATGGAAGAAGCCCGAGGGGATTGCGATCAAGGCGCTGATATTCTATGGCCGCAAGAGGACTGTCGATCTCCTCGACTGCTACCTACAAAAGAACCTTGCTGTGAATGGCGGCTATCTGGATGAAGTCTGGTTCATGGTGCATACGGATATTCAAGACGATCTTGAATATCTCAATGATCTTATCGAGAAGCGGGCGCAGTACAAATTCGTAGACCCAGGCAAGTGCTCCGGGTTCAACTACGCGTGTATGTGGAATCCCGTCGTAGAGGACCGCACAATATTCGTCAAGATCGACGACGACATTGTAAGCAAAAAAATTTCCGCGAGAATGCGACCGTTGAGAAATGAGATGGTGGCTAACCAGGCTTTACTTACTTGTCCACAGGTCTTTATTCACCCGGATACGATTCCCCAGCTCGTATCGACCCGAATCGCTGAGCCTCACCCGTTCGCTATTTCTGCCAACCTGGTCAACAGCCCCTTGACGGGGTACAAGCACTACGACGTTGGCGCCATCCACCCTTTGATCCCCGACCCCGGGAGCAAGCCTTCCCACCGAGCCGCTCAGCTCTGGCGGCCGTCGGATTTTAAACCTCTCACGAGAGCCGAGATCTCCAACATCACCGAGAAAGGCGAAATCGGCGAAATTACGCAGGAAACGCTGGATAAGCATGTATTCGCGGAGCCGGGTTACGAGGGGCGCCCATGGCGATTGCTGGAGAACACCGAAGGCGCGCTCTTGAAGACCCCGATGGGGATTAACAAGCTACAGGAGAAAACGGTCGGGATGGATCCTGTATACGGCGCTGCATGGCGGTCTTGGATGGTATCGGCGCAACAGCAGTATTCGCTGCTGCGGAATCTCGAGCTCAATGCCATGTGGCGATACCACTTCGGCACACAGATCGAATACCCCCAAGGTGCCAACTCGTCAGCGGATGCGGCAGCCCTGGAGTTCTTCGACCCGGACCACTTAGGCCCCGGCGCCGAGCAGCTCTTCGACACTCAGTATATCCGGTATAATCTGAACTTCATCGCGATCTGGGGCCACGATATCAAGAGCGTGTTGCCGATAGCAGAGGACGACGAAGAGGACATCACGGTGACGATACCGAAGCGCCTCCAACGGCCATTCGTCATCGACACGCGCGCGGTTGTCGGACACCTCAGCTTCTACCCCCAGCACGAGGGAATCCAACGGACGGATCTCCTCGACCGGTGGCGGGCCTTTGCGAACGAGATGGTCTGCGCCGCGGATGACCAAAAGGCGCCGTTCGACCCGCGATGTCCCGGGTACTAACGATAGGGCGCCACGATGCTATTTGTCTTCGACGCTGGGTTTTTGGCTTGGTTCTCGCGACGTTTGGGATAATAACTGCATACCTAAACCGGTTAAAAAAAAGGGCACTTGTATCATAAACAAGAGGGGTGGCCGCTTGGGGGGGTGTTCGGACCTTGTTAGAATTTTTGTAATGCGCGGGCGTTTTATTGGCGACGGCGGGACGTTACTGAACTTTGATATGAGCCACGTACCGGCTGAGAGAGTAATGACAACGACTTGTTTGAACTCGTATCGGGGGAGGGCTCTCTCTTGTCTTTTTTGTTGAAATCCCCTTTTGTGATCGGAAAACTCCGTATGTGGTGACGCGTATGTTCGGCCCCCAAGCTCCCTTGGGGGAAGATCTATTAAATGAAATTTCAATGAGTGTGAAACGGGCGCCTCGAGCCGCTCGTTTCGAACCCCCACCTGGACGATCACTCGCCGCGATTCCTCGCCAACTAATTCTAGGATCCACGTCATGCGGTCGCCGATCATTGATGGCGGATTAATCGGGGGCTATCGATCGTGATTTTCTGGGAAATTGATTGGGACGATCGTGTATTGGGTTGTACGGTATAAAGTGATCGTCGAGCAATCGATCACTCCGATTTAATTGACGTCGACGTTGGTTAACGGCCGGCTGACGTGGTCTGGACCTGTTTAAAACAATCCCCCGAATGCCATCAGGATCAGAAGGATCGAGAGGAATAACAGGTATTGGAAATCAACCACGGCCCTCGGGGGTCGTTCTTCATACTGCGTTGTGAAGTGTCCGGTCCGGTTATGCTCCTCGAATCTCTAATCTAAAATAAAATTGTAGTTACGTACGTGTACACGTACGCCGAATGTCTGTATGGGCGAGCGGTCGACTTCTTCCAACATGTGGGTATAATAAAAGGGCGATCGGTACCTCAGTCGATGAGTCTATCTACATGCCTCATATATATACGTCTCTACTCCTTATTTCCAACGGCATATACATGTAAACCCGTCCGTGATGGTCTAAGAAAAAAAAAACAAAAGATCATCCGTGTACGCGCGTTCATCCTAGCGCGGTTCTCCAGCCCTTGATGCCGCCCTGCTCCGCCTCGGTCAGCCGCAGGTCGAAGTACTTATCCAGCGCGGCGACCCTCTCCTCGTCGGTCTTGCACGCGTGGATGACGGCGGTCCTGCCGCCGAGGTTCTCCTTGATCACGTCGTTGACCAGCATGCGCTTGCCGAAGATCTCGTCCTCCCCGTCCTCCTCGCGCGTGCGGCGGAGGAACTTGATGGCGATGACGGTCACGCCCTGCCAGCTCTTGGGGCTCGTGCTCGCGTAGACGTTGACGACCTCCCAGTCGTTCGGCATGAACTCGAGCAGCGCGAAGCAGTAGAACGGGTTCCACGCCATGTCGGGCCCGTTGCGGTACTCGTAGATCCAGAGCTTCGTCTCCTCCGTGCGCTTCAGCTGCGTCGGGATCCAGTCGCGCACCAGCCGGATCTGCTGCGCGCCTATGTTCTGGTGCACGAGCCCGTCGACCAGCGGCATGGGGAGCGTCGCGCAGTCGCCGCCGAAGGCGATGTCTACGTGGTACTTGGCCCCGTCGATCTCGACGATGCTCACGATGTGGACCCAGCCCGGGAAGTCACCGCTCGGTACGCCCCCCGAGCGGAGGCGCGTCCTGACGCCGACGGTGTACGAGTCGAAGCCGAGAGCGACGAGTATGTGGTTGTAGAGAATGGCGTTCTCCATGCAGTAGCCGCCCCGGCCGCGCTTGTTCACCACGATCTTCCGGAACAGATGCTGAGGGTCGAGCTCGACGGCGTGCGAGGGGTTATAGTGTATGGCCAAGTTTTCATATGGCACCGCAGCCAGCATGTGGGTGTGGAGAGTCTTCAGCAAGGCATATGAAGGGGGTGCATGGTGATATTTCTTGGGCAGCTGTATATGATCCAAGAACTGATCAACCTGCTCTCTGGTGTATACCGAAGATGACATTGTCAGACCGGTCACGAAACTGACTTCATATACGGGTAACGCGCACAAGCTTGTGAACTCGATGTATTATATACAGTGGGAAACAAGACAAAACCCAACGAAAAAGAAAAAACTACGGAGTGCAACGAGATCCGACGGAAGAGCGAACCTATAAATACATACAGGCTGCTCCGGGCTCGACCAGTCCGCGGTGTCTGATAGAGTGAGTCAAAGGATAAGCACGGAATACCGAAACGGAGGCTCGCAATACCGGAGCCGGAGCTGCCCCGCTAACCCCGTTAGATGGATAAGCTATGCCTTGTTAATGCAAACCACCTATAGTTGAATGCAGTGCTTGCCGTATCAGTCGGCCTGCCGAGGAGCTCGACCGCACCCGCCTAGCCAACCACTAGAACTGCAGCGGACATTCGCTAAATTACCGTATTGATCAGGCAGCGTTAGTGGCTGTTAGGACTGATAACACGTCAACTTGCCTGAGAGAAATGGCGGCCGGTAGGTCGAGCAATAAGCTTTACGTTATGCGGGGATATTCATATATGCCGTATAGGTCACCTACCCACCATCGTAGTTCATTCGATCGCTCGCTCACTCGCACCCCTCCTCCAACTCCAATCGTGAACTTGTCCGATCCCTAAAGTCCCTATTAGGCTGCAATTCGAGAATCCCATAACCCACACGCCCTCCGACTTCTTTCATATCTTGCTTAGGTAATTCTGCATCCCCATTGCGCATTCGTTTCGTGGCTCTATTCAACGGTCCTTCATCGCATTATCAATCTCTTGCCATTCTTTCCGGCTGCCAGGTATCTCTCCATCCGTCTCGGCCTCCCTTCTCTAAGTCATGGTATGTCTCGCATGTCCCCCTCCTCCCCCAAAAGAAAGAAAAAGAAAAGAAAAAGGCTCGAGAAGCTCCTCAAAAGCAGCCAGAACAGTGACTAACCCCCAGTCCTAAACAACCATTTAACAGGCCGCAACGTCCTCCAAGCAGCGCCTGGCGCTCGCCATCTGTGATTTCCTATCAGCGTCGCTCGAAGACGGGACCCTGCCCGCCGATGAAAAGGACAGCATCGACGTAGCCATCAACTGCATCGCCGAGAGCTTCAAGGTCGACCCCGCCGACAAGGCCGCCGTGCAATCCGCCATCGGGACCCAGAACCTCCTACAAATCTTCGGCGTCTACGAGAAACTGAGGTCAACCGGCGGCAAACCATCCTCTTCTTCCTCATCATCCACCTCCCCGCCTCCCTCCGCCAACGCCGCCAAACCCCCGACCGACGAAGAAAAGGCCCGTGCCGAGGACCTCAAGGTCCAAGGCAACAAGGCCATGACGTCCAAGGACTACTCGCGCGCCATCCAGCTGTATTCGCAGGCCCTGAACCTGTACCCGGGCAACGCCATCTTCCTGTCGAACCGCGCCGCCGCATACAGCGCCGCCCGTGACCACGAGAGCGCCCGCGCCGACGCCGAGGCCGCCGTCGCCGCGGATCCCCGGTACACAAAGGCGTGGTCGCGCCTCGGACTAGCACGCTTCGCCCTCGGCGACGCGCGAGGCAGCATGGAGGCCTACAGTCAGGGAATCGAATACGAGGGCAACGGCGGCTCCGACGCCATGAAGAAAGGCTACGAGACAGCCAAGCGGCGTGTCGAGGAGCTCGAGGCCGAGGAGCGCGACAGCAGCAATCCCGTCCCGCGCGGTGCCGGGGCCGGGGCCGGCGGCGGCGGTGGCATGCCCGATCTGAGCAGCCTAGCCAGCATGCTCGGCGGTGGTGCCGGCGGTGGCGGTGGCGGCGGCATGCCCGACCTCAGCTCCATCATGAACAACCCCATGTTCGCCAGCATGGCGCAAAGCCTCATGTCAAATCCCGAGACCATGCAAAACCTGATGAGCAACCCTCGCATACGAGAGATGGCCGACAGGTTCACCCAGGGCGGCGGCATGCCCGACGTCTCCTCCCTGATGAGCGACCCCAACATCGCCGAGATGGCTCGGAACATGATGGGAGGTGCTGGCCGTGGTGCCCAATGATTTCTGCCTCTCCGGGCGAATTATTAGTTTTGACGGTCCAAGTAGCTAGCTGCTTTTCTAGCCTACAAAGCGAGGGCAATTGGTTGGTGCCATTGCTATGGATCAAGCAGCGCCTAACATAGAGAAGGAAAACCCAGGTTCGAGGCGTTCATCAAAGGAGCATAAAGTGCAAGCAGAACCAGCTAAGAACAGCGGAAGGCAAATACCAATAGCATACATTCGCGCGGATTTCAGGGCTTTCGAAAACGAATTGGGCCTTCAGAAGTGATGTCATGGTAATGCTTAGAACACGCGTGTCACGGGATACGATGCTCAACGTCTGAATAAAACAAAACCAGGGAATTCAATCTCTATTGTTGTGAGCCATCTAATTATTTATCACGCCCCCAAAAAAACCCGCCTGTCTATGCTGCACCGATCCATAACCGCGCGGTGCGCCGGAGGAGGGAGACAAAAGGCTAGTCCGATACACCGGGCATCCTAGCTATCGTACGGCACCCGCGTCATGCTCTCTAATGCTTCGTTATCTTGTCTAAAATCGTTGCCGCCATTCTAGACCATGTATATTGCCGTGCGCCCTCTCCCCGTCTCCTCTCCCTCCCCTCAATTTTGCTTTTTTTTTGCCTCCATTTGAGTAATCGAGTCATGAGTAAACCCACCTAAAATTAATGCTGCATGAGATGTTTTCCAAAGAAGTTTTTCTTTTAAGAAAGAAAAAAAGCTCAGAGGAAAGATGAGAAACGCCCTCGGAAACCTGGTGATGTATCGACCCGTATTAAAAGGCCGAGCATAAATGTATACGACTTCAGCGTGAGGGAAATAACAATGACTGGTAAAAATCAAGGAAAAGGTATCAAGTGGTCGAGACATTCGAATCAGGACGAGAGCCCGGCTGTAGAGCGCTTCTGGTTCCCTTGTCTTGATTCGATTTGGAATTAGATGCGTTGTGTCGGCCTCTTCCACGATGTCGACCACGATGGCCTCGACCACGCAAGCCTTTACCACGGGCCGCTCCCTGAGAAGGTCTGACTTCGACAGTTTCTGGCTTGGCTTCGTTGGGCCTTTCGACGGGCCTTTTGTCTGTCTGTATTTGTGCTTCATCCCGAGTTTCAGGGGTGATGTTTTCAACAGACGAAGGTGAGGCGACTCGAGGACTTGGTGCTGGTTGACTGACAGAACGCGATGGGCTGCACTGGAGTGGAAGCAGCGAAGATTCTGGACAAGAAACGGATTGCAAGGTATTGCGGCGAGGTCTAGGCTCTAGTGACTCAGACTGTGACTGCAAGGCGATTATCTGTGCAGTCACATCAAAATTGTCGGGCGAAGCAGCAGCAGTGTTCGGTGGAGCTCGAGTATAACCAGAATGTGCTTCGCACGCCGGACCAGAGTTGGTATCTTCCGCGGGTACTCGTTGAGGTGAAATTATTTCGTCCTTAACGTCATCGGCCCAACTGTTGCAAATTCGAGACGAAGACATCGGCTGGATCGTGCGAAGGGTACGTGGAGTGAACTCCGGGGCGCCGGGATTCAATCTTGAACCCTACAAGTTAGAGGTTAGTATCAGCCAAAAAATCAAGATTGATCTTTTGACAGATATACCTCTTTCTTGTGCGCCACCGGAGTACTTCCACCCCCAGCCCCAGCGTCGTTCGATCCGTCCGCTTCCACTTCGGCTTCTTCAACTGTCGAGAGAGACGCCGGTGCCTCTGAAGCGCTTCCCTCGCTTAGCCCCTCGTCACTGTGTCCCTCTGTTTGCTCGTTCGATACATCAGAAGACGTTTCGGTGATATCTGAGTTCTCTTTCCGTTCCTTCGGTTTCACGAAGATCTGCTTCGACCAGAGTTCTGCGTATTTGCCGTTTTTGGCAATCAGTTCCTCGTGGCCGCCTTGTTCCACGACTTGGCCGTTAGCCACGACGAAGATTATATCGGCGTTCATCACGGTTGAAAGGCGATGTCTAAGATATGTCAGCCTTTCCCATGACTTAGTTCTGACTTGGAGAAACTTACGCCACAATGAACGTTGTACGGTTCTCGCATAAAGCACGGAGACCTTCTTGAATCTTCTGTTCAGTGTCAGTATCGACAGCACTCGTAGCCTCATCAAGAAGAACAATTTTAGGATTCTTTAGTATGGCTCGAGCAATGGCGATCCTTTGTAATTCCCCGCCAGATAGCTTTCTACTAGTTGTCAGCAACCGTGGTATTTAACCAGGCGAGAGAACTTACACCCCGCGCTCTCCAACTCGAGTTTTATATCCCTCAGTGAATCCCATGATCTGATCGTGTATAGCGGCGGATTTGCAAGCACTGTAGACTTCTTCATCAGAAGCATCCAATCGAGCGTATCTGACATTGTTGATCACAGTATCGTCAAAGAGAATGGGTGACTGCGGGACGATTCCGATGCAATGGCGCAAACTACACGATACTAGTCAGTGACGTTTATTCGAATATATAGCAGTCAAGTTCTCAACATGTTCGCTTCGTGCCGTCCTTACCTGGATAGTGTGACGTCTCGGATATCCTGACCATCGATCAAAATAGAGCCGCCAGTTACATCGTAGAATCGATCCAGAGCCTTGAAGATAGTCGATTTGCCAGCACCCGTCGCACCTACGACGGCAACGGTCGTGCCAGATGGTGCAAACAGCTTCACGCCCTTCAAGATGTCCTTCTTCTTGTCGTAACTGAAGCTGACGTTGCGGAATTCAACCTTCCCGCCCTTGAGTTTCAGAGGGCGAGCACCAGGTTTATCGACAACCGTAGGTTTTGTAAGCATCACCTCCAGTAGACGCTCTACCTGAACCAGGCTCTGGCTGATTGTACGTCCCATTGTGGAGAAGAATTGCAAAGGCGATGTGAGCTGGCCCCAATACGTCAATAGCATGACGAAATCACCGGGAGTGGCTTTCTTCTGAGTGATTTGGTAGACTGCCAGAAACGCACCAGCGAGGAGGCCTGCGATAAGGATTAGGTACTGAAATGCTTGCCCAATGAGATAGCCCAGGTAAATGGACTTGTACGCCGAAACCTGTGACTTCACGGCTTTGCTGTAGCGGCCCTCTTCGTACGGAACTTGGTTGAAGGCGCTAACTGTATACCAGCCTTGAATGCCAGCTTGGCGGGTGTAATGCTCTTCAAAGTACCTATTGAAACGTCAGACTAGACTACGAAGGGCAGTGTTGGATTACATACGTGCTGACCACCTTTTTTCTTTTCTCCTTAAATTTCGCAACTAGCCGAGCGGCAGACTGAATGAAAGCCAAGCCGGTGGCAATGGTGATGAACCCTTCGTAGGGACCGAACCTGATAGACAAATATATAAACGCCACAATCAAGTCAATAACCATAGGAATTGCCTGGAAGCAGATCGACTCGAGTAGATTCGTAATGTGATAGCCATTCGAGATGGCTACCTGGATATCCGAGGAGCTCTGGCTATCATGAAACTCAGAGGACAGGTTCATAACGTGAGAATATGCTGCCACGCTGAGTGCCTCGTGGGAGTAATATTCAACGGGTGTCCAGAGAACGTGTCTGAGCAAGGGGATACCGGATTCAGACGACAGGACTTTAAGGACCGCGAATATCATAACCTGCACCCATGGACTTTTGTCCGATGCGCTGCTAAATGAGTCTAGCAGAGCACCGTACTGACGTGGTATCAGGAAATTGAGCCCATTACCCGCCAGCAAGCATAGCCCCACGAGAACGACATAGAGCTGCAAACGACGGTTCCCCACAGGCCAAATGTAGGGGAAGAATACCATAAAACCCTTGACATAGGCAATCCAGCTTCCTTCGCTTTTGAGTCGCTTTTCCATCTTTTCCCGAAGGAGACGCTGCTGACGTTCCCAGGGGGACTCGGGATCCGTGGGCGAATTGGCGGTTTCTGTATTGGTTGCGTCTGTGTTCGTAGCCTCGGAACTAGTCCCATAGCCACTGTCAGTTGAGCTATGTCCGTTGCTCAATTTCTGATCCGACTTGGGTATCAACGGACAACTCTCTTCATCGGAGCTCTCTGTGTCAATGCGGTTATAAGACCACGAGTGTACCAAGATGATGCTCAGGATAATGATGGAACGAACAACAGAGATAGCAGCATCCAAGTAAGTGAAGATTGGTAGTTCTATCTCCGGGTGGGCGTCGAGATGGACAGTTGAAGCCCTACGAGCCATCATAAAATCTAGCACAGCAATGGCCGGTTCAAATAGCGACGCTATGAGCCATGAGCCATAGTATGGATACCAGACGGTATCCGCAGAGTCTTCCAAGCTGTTTTGTTGCACGACAAAGATTAGGACGCACGAAAGCAATCCGATAATGGTTGGCTGCGTCGGCCAGCGTGACCAGACCAGGATCTCGACAACCTTCAGCACATTCTGTGCCGCATACAGAGTTATGAACAGGAGCAACAGGTACCAGATAACCCTGAACCTGGTTGGTGTTATTTCCGCGCAGGGCTTCTGCAGGACGCAAAGAACGACTCCCGACGAGACCGCGAAATAGATGAATACCGCCAGGGGATAAACATAACACAAGATAGCCTGCGCATTGTATAGAGCGCCGTCCATGGTGTAGCACGCAGTGGGGCGAAGATCAGAACACAGTGCTCGGGCAACCGGCAGGCAAAGATTAGGACTTTACGACACCCGATTTCTCAGTGGCCGGCCGCAGGTGGTGTTGAGGATGGATATAGCCTAGAAGTTGGGTTAAGTCAGCTGTACGTGTGTCGTCCTCGATTTCTGGATGTCAAATGATGGGTCGTAAGACGGGCCGCGACGCTGCAAGATCGGTTTGCAAAAAGGAGAGACAGCTGTATGAAGAATGTGTAAATCGAAAGACGAGGTCAAGACGGAGAAGCAGGTTCCAGAAAAGGCAACGTAGTGCAGGTGGGACGGACTGAGTGATATGATGAGCGAATTAGAGTCATGCCGTCATGCTGCTTTCCGTGACGAGAAAGACCGTCCATGAGAAGTCAATTTGAGGTATGACGATAAGAGGGGGCACGGTAAGTCGTGGGGTTCATGTGTAGACGGGGCAAGTCAAGGGGAGTCAGCCGAAGCTGCTGCGATTATGATCGACACAAGGAAAAGAGAGGCTGAAGAAGTACAAGCGTACCACATACCGGGAACGCCATAGAGTAGGTACCGATAAGTGTTCCTACTCGGAGATGATCATGGTACATCGGACGATATGGTGATATGTCAAGTACAGGCCCCAGGGAGGCACTTAGCAGGCAGCCAAGGGGCACAGAGGCAAGCGAGCAATAAGGATGGAAGTACGAGTGCGGCAAAGGAAGTCCACGGTCCTCGACTTCGACGGACTAGAGGTAGGGTATATAAGCACCTGCCAGAGAGGATGCCTTGTCGACAAGAATACCTAACTCTAAGCGCTGGTTGCAACTAGGAAAGCATGAATAATGGAGACAAGAGGGCGAGAACTTTCCCCAGGTAAGGAATGCGACGAGGAAGCTGAGACTCGAGAGGCCACTTGAGGCAACAACAGTTCAAGCACTAGCAATAGCAATAGCAACAGCAACCAACGTCACAATCCAGATTTTGGGAAGTTTACCTTATGTTCGGTATCTCTATTTGCTCCCGGGCGGTTTGCAAGCAGCCGTTCACAAGATGGACCAGAGCTCTCACCAAGCAAAGTTTTCCCCTCTATCTTCTGGTTCTTTGAACCCCAAATATTTTGTTCTAGACGTCGGGCTGCTATTGCTATTGCTCGTCTTTTGCTATTGTTATTATGTACTGGCGTTGCTGCTTGAAAGCTCGGATGGAAATTCCTCTTCATTTCATAACAGCATTTGCAAACTGCCTCACGATACCAGTAATGACGGAGAGCCGCGGAGCAGAGGTGAGAGGATATGAGGGAGAGAGGAGACAAAAAGAGCACCCGGCTGGCCTACGGAGGGATGAATAAGAAACACGCCTCCACTTACCCGGGGCGCTTCACACATAGTCACCACACGAGAGTGAGCGGGATTCGGGATTGACCACGCTTCTTCGTCTTCAATTCACCTAATATACATAGATTAGTTCGCGTATCAGTAGCGCTGGTCACAGGGCTTTATTCACATCCGTCCAGGCAACAGTGTGGCGATGTTGGCTTCCAAGGGGATCCGCTTGTCAGCCTATGATTGCCTCACGTAATCGTCCTAGACCATGGAATTCGTACCTGGACAAGGAACAGAGAGCGTAGGCGAGCGAGCTGGCAATGCGCTTGAGGTCAGCCTTAGGCGCAACCAGCGATGCGTTCATGCACGCAGAACGGGGCCCGGAAAAGTGGCTTGACCAACCTCGAGTTGAATGATGGGACGAAACAAATTCGTAGCCAAGGACAGTCGAGGCAGAACGTGGAACCAACTGGCCTCGAGGCCTCGTGTCAACTTATGCAATGTCACACGCGACCCAGAGCGTTTTTGCTTCAATGAGCAGCCAGAAGTCGATCCACTCTTTACCCGCGACACGGCGTCTACTGCATTGCCAGTCTAGCGAGCGCGAATGGAGGACAGCAGGGGCGGCAATCGACGGGGAGACGGCGGAATGGACTGGAATGGAGGGCAATTGGACGGGAGAGAAGAAGAAGGTGAGTGGTAAGAACTACGTTCAGAGAGTCCAGGCGCGGGAGAAAATGTTGTCTCGAGTCGAGGGTTGAACTCAGGATTGCGTAGAACCTCGGATCGTGTGCACAGGCGGTCAGCAACAAGACGGTTTTGGTACATGCCCGTCCCAAGATCCATGTCCTCAGAAGAGGCTGTCCTTTGAGTCTTACATAGCAGATCACTTGACACGATGGCGCTAGAACGTTCACGGAGACACAGTAGCGACGTACTGTATGCTTGCAGGGACTGGGCCATGTACCTAATATGCCGTTTTTTTTCTGCTGGGGAGTTGGGTAGTTGTGGTGGATCCATGGGTCGTCGTCCTGCATCGCGGCATCGCTTAGGCATCCCCATGTGACTCCTTGACGAGGTGAGGCCTGTCGGGCAAGCCAGAGCGCTCAGTGTTGGCTGAACAAGCAGCTCACACGTCGACCGACGTCGACCGCCGTCTCTGGCTACGAGGTCTGGCTGGCCCTGGCTGCTCTGGCTGCTCTGACTGCTGCTCTGATTGCTGCTCTGATTGCTGCTCTGACTGCCCAGGCCTGCAAGGGCGGACATCGCCAGGCGGTACGGTACCTCGTACGTACTCAGTATTGTAGGTCCCACCGGTAGTAGCGCCCTGTTTTACACTCGCCGAGCCGAGAGGCTGAGCGGACAGTCAGGACCCTCTCTGTCACGGGCGTCTGTTTTAGCAGCAGCTCGATCTGGTTTCTTTTGGCGGTAAACTGTCGTGATCGCAATAACAGTGACGGTATGTCCTTTTGCGACCAGCACAGGCATGCGAAGTAGGATGCATCAATCACCCTACATTACGTATAAGACGGTAGCTATAGTTGCATTCATGCTTCATACGGTGATAAACCGCATCTGAACGCATTTGTAGACGTAGAATGGGTGTATCTGGGCCAGCTTGGATCCAGATCACTGACCGACACCTGAATGATACCTATCACCTGTCAGAATTAAGCGAGCCAAGGCATGGCGTGCCAGTGTACCTACGCAGTACCTGGACAGGTGGCGACCAACCCGGCCAGCATCCATCCTTTGTCTCCCGGGTAGGGAGGTTCCGGCCAGGTACCCGTTCTACGTTAGCAGGAGAGCAGGCATGGAATCCGTAGTTGGTCTTGGGTTGCTGTCCAGCACCTTGAAAGTGGGCTGCTGTGGCGCCTGGTTGTGGCATAGGGATGCTCCGACGCCGGCCGGACCCAAAGCTGTGCGCCGGTACCTGTCTGCGTGTTTTACCATTTATGTTGACTAAGCAGAAAAGTTACCCAATATTAATTGCAGACTCGGAGCGAGATGTTGTTCATATATTCTCTTATGCGCATAACCGCCCGTCTATGGGCATTCGACTCCGTGCCACCTTACGTAGGTGCTTATCGTCTTCGCACTTCGTGCATCCTGTCTACAACATCATGCATCATACGAGTGAAAGCGCGGTGCAAAGCCCCTGTAGATACGTACTGTCGCCGTCTAGAAACCACCTGCAGGCTGCAGTAAACTAGTGTATGCAATGTGCGAGTCGGGGCTTATCGCCTGCGGATCGTCGGCTACAAGAAATGTCGCCTCGCCGCTCTCTCTCCTGCCCTCCTGCCCACCTGCCCACCTGCCCACTGTACCATGTAGTTATATGCATCTACGTCTCTGCTTCCAACCTCGAGTCTCCCGCTCTCGTCCGTTCAACGTCCAACACACCTTTGCCGTCATCTCCGGAGCTTGCAGGGTGGTACTGGGTAGGCGCAGCACCGTAGCAACGGCGAGGATGAGTAACACGAGATCGGGAGCGCGCAGAAGTGCTTACGTAGGGATTTCCCCCGAGGGCGTGACTGTGTTCAATGCGCCCACGCGGATGTGCTACGAGTCTGTATGCCTGCTTACCTTTTGCCGTTGGAATTACATGCTTACCTACTTATGTAGGTGTGTCTGCTTTAGTGCAGGTCGACGACGAACTGGTGTGCCTGCGTCGTATCGTCCCAGTTGGGAGGGATCGCATCGCAAACATTTCACGTATCCCAGCTCCATCTGGCAGGTCAATCGTTGAGCCGACATGGTTTGCCCAAGCCGGCTACGACGCTTGGTGAAGTCAAGGCGCCTCATGCGCTGTGGTACAATTCCTATAGGTCCCATTCGCAGTCCAGCCGGGCTGTGATACGGCCGCCTTTGTCCGCTTTTGCTGTCCCCTTTCTTTTTCCACCTATCCAAGGCGCCGTAACAAGTGGATCGACTGCCTACCTAGACATTCAGCGCATTCCAGTAACGGCACTGTAACCCGTACCTACACTGGATAGGTAGACCAGGAGGGTTTCGTGCTACGGTTGCATTGGAATCCCACTCCGGTTGTCTCCCCCGCCCTGGATCGTGAGTACATAGGCTCCAACGGCAAGACCCGGCAGTATGGATCACCAATGAGACAGAGACGAAAGGAACTGGTTGCTTCGTATGGCAAAGATTGCCCATTCGGCCCTGCAAGCCTCTTTCCGAATTGTCGTGCTGTGATTCCGAGGGGGGCTCAGAATATGGAAGCCCGCGAACTAATACGCCCCATTTAGTGCTGCTCGTCTACACCTGGTCTTTGATTGTCGCGCCTGTTCCCGGCATCATCCTTCTCCCTAATTATGCCAAGTGCGGCCGCCAATGTTAGCCTGCATAAAGCAAGCTCTACGGTTGTCGGCCGTCCTACACTGCCGCCCTGCATGCAGCGGAGGTCGATCAATGCGGCTGTAGATGGGCTGTATTGTGGCTTAATCCACAACATCTGTAAGCTCCTGGAAGAAAGGCGGCATTCGAAATCTTAAACCATCTGAGCGTCCGAGATACTGTTATTATAAAGTCTTCCCATACGTCCGATCACCGTCACCTACCTGACTTCTATTGAAAACACTAAGTTTGGGGGCCAGCCCTTAGCCACTATCTGTGGACAATCACGCACACATCATGCCATGGAGGCGACCGAGCCGGAGCCTGCTTACTAATCACGAGCAGACCCCCTATCACCTGCTACCCAAGATTGACGCATCTCGGATTATGTTGGTACCTTGGGCAACATCCCTCACGCCTTGGATGGTATCACTAGGTATGTATGTCCTATACTAGATAGGTATATCGCCTTAGTGACGAAACCTATGAGGCCATGGTGCCATGCTATTGGCCTAGTCGCTTCACCGCCACGGGAAGCACGCATTGGGAGGACTTAGAGGAGAAGAGCCTCAAGTCCTGCTTTCGTTTACAATCCATCCTATCACAGAAAATATCTGCGATCCATACGGTGCCAAGTAGGTCAGCTGCCTATCTAGAGGTCCTCATCACATCTATTGTATTCATGGTTCCCACTGGACGTGCCTCAAGACGGGTAACATCCCCAGCCCATAGCTATACCTACTTTCACCTCATAGTAGGCACTTACGCAAAGGAGTATGTATGGGTCAACGGCTGAATGATTATACTTAGGTATGATAAGCTTTATTGCACCCACAACGCTTCAGGTTGATGGACTGTCTGTCACGAGTCCTAAATACTGCCAGGATTTCCCAGCCGATGATGGGCGGGCATCTATACTACCTACCAAGTACGCTCCGATCACTTGACACGACTTCTATGCTACAAACCCTGCTAGCATATACCGCGTCGCTATGTAGGTGGCTTTCACACACGCTATCAAACGTCGACCAACCACTTATTCATACTGGAACGGCGCATTATTCCTGCGCATAAGGCACTCGCCGAACAAAGCAATAATAACAACGATGGGCCAGGGACCCCCACCACCCGAGAAAGCAGCAAGAAACTCAACATCTAGATTGCCATTCCGGGTGTAGGCCACGAAGCCATGCTGAAGGCCATCCGTAGAGCCAGCCGAGCGATGGTGTCAATCTATACCCCCTCAGACAGATGTCACATACAAACCTCATGCAGTGACGAGGAAGTACGTTTACATGGCGAGTATGCCTAACGTTAGATTATAGGGATTTTGCCCCGGCTAAATTCCAGTATCAGTCTTGGCGCGACCGCGTAAGTAGTGTTTCGATGGGGGGACATGAACTGGGTCTGAAAGCTCGTTTAATACAGCCGCATCATGGAGGGTCACAGTCATTCCGACACCCGGGATTGGTGACGCATTTTGAAGGCATCATATTCAACGCAAGAACACGCCGGCGTGCTGATTGCACAAGAGGGTAGGAAATGGTTCAGCATTGACCGCAACCTGCGCCCCGGTTAAAGCTTCCTCTATTGTCGGCAGCAGTTCACGGGAATTGACGGAATAACGTTCGTCAGCAGAAAGCCTCTGATATCCTTTCGACCTAGATTACCCCTCGAATCTTCCCCTAACTCAGCCAACCACTCCCAAGCTCAGCCAGCCACCCCCAAGCTTAGTATCAGCAAGCTTGCCCGCTTAAGACTTGAAGTGAGTGACAGATTTCTTATCTGTAAGGTTTGATTGCTGATCAGGAAAATCTGCCTATCAGCATATTGTAAGCTATGCTTTGTGATAATACAGCTTGGTATTAGTTTCCTCTCTAGAACGCAACGTTGCTCCAAGGACAACCGTTCGGTACTCGGACAGCAAGAGTCACATCGCAATGGCATAGATAACTTGGATTAAATTCCTTTCGCGTCAAGCAGCCTCACGCAACTTGCCAGTAAGCTGCCTGATATGAAAATCTCTGCCTTGACGGCTCTTTACCTGAAATTTCTTCCAGTCTATCTTTGAATGCCCCATTCTAATCCTGACCGCTAGATGCGGAGCTCAGTTGCACACTGTTGCCAAAGCATCGCTTCCTCCCGAAGTAACCGCTAGGACATCTTATATGACTTTTCGAGGAACATTGCGCCGATCCGATGGAGGTATCACAAAGTTCCAGGTGTTGGAATACAACCATACCTTCGAGCTAAAGAAGCTCATCCACCAGTAATGCAGTCAGGGGGTGAGCAGGCTGCGCTAAAGGGGAAGCACGCGACATATATGACGCGCGAGCGTGATGGCCGGTGCAGTTCAAGCGGCACCTGCGCTCACGATGAGAACATCGTAGACGACAAACATATTATTGCCAACTGCATGAGGTATCGCGATATTGTGAACCATGCACTACTCAGGCATCAATCATAAAGATATATGGCGATATAACAGCCTGAGCGTATCTCTTATTTTCCGGTAAAAAGGCATGGGGTGCCACGGACGAATCGGTTTTTGGAAGAGAGAAAAGAGTCCGCCGAAAGCCTGCTAGTTACGTTACGGTCAGCTTTCCTTACGCCGTTTTGTCGGGCCGCCATGGTTGTCCGAGCCATGACAGTATAGGACATTGGACAATTAGCACCTCTATTATGTTTAGGCCACGGTGCTTCCCTGCATTGACTCCTCGCTATGGTATCGTCCTAGCCTTCCTGTGTTATATAACTTATTACATAGCTTCTTCTAGGATAGGAGAGATAGATAGGATGAATCTTCAATCCACAGTTGCGTTCCGTTTTCATCGCTTTCATCATTTTCCTAGCACGCATCAGGACATGAATTACTTTCCGGAACTCCAAAAATTAACACATTGAACATAAGGATAGGCCCTTGGTCTTAATTCTTATCTTCGTATATGGGTTATACGCTCTGCTTGTGATAGTGATGAGACTTATCAGGGGACTCTGTCCTATCACCTTGACTTTATACAAGATACTGTAACTGTGCCTTACTCATGACAACGGCATAACTTGGCATGACATCCTTATGTCTAAAGTTTGGTTAAATACCACGTGGTTAGTTCTGTATCCTCAAGCGACCGGGCCTATCAAATTCCATGCAGTAAGCTTTCACTCAGAACCACTCCGTCGGACGGAGAATATCCGGCCAGTTCATATAAGACTCCAAGTCATGTCCAATGGCGCATACACTGCCTCTATTCATCTCAGTCCTCCGTTCCTCTCTCCTCTCCAATCTGCAGGCTTCTGATTTGGGGTCAGGGCCAGGGAATACCTGATGAGCTATAATCAGGGGTTGGATTTCTCCCGAGCTGTAGGAGAGTATTTGGATACCGGACGATTCCATCAGACACCTTCCCACAACACACGCTTCGCGGCCAGCCTGAGAGCCAGCCGTGTAGAACTCCTTCGGGCCAACCTCAGGTATTTGAATACCTGGACATATGCCCGCAAATCACATCCAGAGAAACGCACTCGTTAACCACGCCGCTTTTTCCCTTTCACCGATGCGCTGATAGGCTTTACCGCGGCCGTTTCGCTCCTTGGCAACTCACATTGACGATGCCTCGAATTGTCTCAATCATCATGTCTTACAACAGACTTCCTAAGTTTTCCGGTCATCTAGTAACCGATTAAATGTTGTGTAATCTCAATACCCTGTTTCCTCCGAGCCAGATACTAACAGCGCTTAAATTTACATACTAGTAAGATCGATCTTGAAGCTCATGTTGATAGTTGTTCCAGGCATACTCCGCGATCTGGATCAGAGTCAGCTGCTCATAGGGCTGAGAGGAAGTAAGTAAGCATGAACAAGACCCAATTACCTTAGGTAGTTTGAGAGAAGCGTGCTCCCACTACTGTATTCCGTACACTACTAGTAGGGGTGCCTGTCCACTATCGAGATAGGTTTAGTGTTTGGCCGTAGAATTGTCTGCGCAGCTGGAGTTTTCGACTCGAGGCGGTCTATTAAAAGGAGGGCTTTCGGACGGAGTTAAGACCATGTACCTATGGCCACCACTCGCGTAGGTACGTAGTTAAATGTGAGATGTACTATGTAAGCAGTATTCCGTATGAAGGTAGGTAGTCGTCTTACCGACATGTATATTCCGTATGTGAACCCCTGTTGAAACAAGTTTATACCAATATAGGTAGGACTAATTACTCTTCAGTAGATATGTAGGTAGTAGGTAATGAAATGGGCGTCTAGATAGCTACGCTGACATGGTTGGCAGCTTAATTACTCAATAGGCCGAATGAGATGTGGGCGATGAAACCGACTTCGCGTGCTCTTAACTTTATATCACTTTAACCTCGTTGTCTAATAGTACTAAGAACATATTTTAACCCGATCCGTAGTTAGTTCTCCCACATACCGGTAATGGAACGAGCGCCGGTAGGAGGTAGAAATTATGATATCCCCAGGACAAATTCTTACTACATACTCAGGACGTCGCATGCCAAGTCCATCTATAACATGACTGCCTGCGTAGCATACATTGCTAAATACGTAGAGACAGTCCTGACCACTCATATCTGTACAAATCCTGGTCGCCGACAGCTTTGGTACTAGCCTCAACAACGATCTGTACCAGCTCGCAAGGGGTCGATGGGGTGAAGGATGGGACGAGAAGACACGCGAGTGTGCTCCATACCGGGATTTACATAGTACATATACCAAATGCAATTGAGGATTGACGATCTCATCCAAAACGTCAACCTACTTAGTACAGGCCACCTTATGAGCCTCATCGTCCGCGGGCTCGGTAATCCATCTCAAAAACCACGTTGCCAGCGCCGATCACGCGCTCACTTAGACGTCCCTGAAAGCCAGACTTGACATCTTCATCATGGCCTCGGTCTTGGATTCGTACAAAGAGGTCAAGATGTCCCAGCCTGGCCTGGAAGTTACATGCGGACCGCCAGCGCCAGCACCTGTGTACGAAATGCTCAAATCGCCCACCGTCCAAAAGCAAGAGCCGACTATTCTGGGTGTAAGACGGCCGACATTCTTCCTTTCCGTCGCGCTCGCTATCGTTATTATTGCCGCCGTAATCGGGGGAGGCGTAGGCGGTTCACTGGCAGTTCAGAATGCTAAGAGGTTCGAATCCCCCGTTCATAGTATTGATGTGTCGGAGTGTCCCCAATGCCATGAGGCCCAATATTGACTGCCAACAGTTCATGCGAAAATACCCATGGGCCGGCGCCCGTCGCATTAACGATAACGAATGCCGCTCCGAGCGCAGCCCCATCAGCTACAGCCACTTCCACGGGGGGGCCCTTGGTGGTCCCAACGGGCGTTGTGAAGCTGGATTGCCCGAACATCACCGACGACATAAACATAGTGCTAGGCACCGATGTATGGGTCTTCACGCCTGTCTGCGGCGTAGACTACACCGGTTCCGATTTTGGCGGCCTCGTTGCGTACTCGCTCCACGACTGTTTAGAAGCCTGCGCATCGCACAACCATTTCAGCGGCAAGAACGAGTGCACTGCCATCACGTTCCAGGCCAACCAGACCTTTTATATCCCGACAAACTACGGCAACTGCTGGCTGAAATCAGGGAACCCGGCCGGCAATAAAGTCACTGGTAACGGAAATATGACTGTCGGCGCCAAGCTTAAAACCAGCAACCAAGGCGGGAATTAAGGCACATGAAACAGGGCGCGGGAACCAGGGGGCGGCCGTGGTATCTTGGACGTTTGCCATGGTCGACATGGTGAGGCCGTTAATTCCTTTCACATAAGGACTGCATAAGCGATGCTTTGGCGCCGGTGCCGGTATTACGGAGTTGAGATATCGGGTCATGGGATTCGCCGATGAGACTGCAATTCGGCATGGGTTGAATGCTCGTTTTCCTCTCAAGGCGAGCCGGGAATGTCCTGAAGTCGGGGTTTCATGGATTCCAAGCACTTATTTCACAACATATAATAAACCATTTGTACCTATCTAGATATCTTTCAGCAGGTGAAGCCCCGGAGCTGGAACAGCCCGACGGCTTGTTGATTACTTGGAAGTTTCCCGTCGCGGTCCGCCGGTTACTACGAGCAGATAACAAATAATATGAGACTGGCAATTGGACTTATTCGAACATCTGCCCAGCCGCCGTTAGTGCTAGAATAGAGGGTCGAAACCGGTCGTCGCCTTGCGGCAGGGCGGACGGGCCCGATCACCCGGCATAGTCACGAATAGGAGACGCATAAATAAGTAGCACAATGATGTTAAGATCGGGTCTCAAGAATACGGAAAAGGGTCTCGTTGCTTTGTCATCCGCGGTTTTGTCGAGCAAACACAATATTGCGCGGCTCCTTACATATGAGACACGCCCCCCGTATCATGACCGGCCGGCTATCTAGCGGTTCGCCACAAGAGGTCCCAGCGGCGGGCCATGGCGCGGACTTTGTCATATGATCTCTGCCGTTGTGCTAGCGGATATAGTAGGCAGTCCGCCGGCCATTTAACTGTTGCGAAGTCCAGCTTTCTAAAGGGCAGAAACAGTCGATAACGAAAGGATTTGTTCCAGAAGGACCCAGCTTGAGGGATCATCTATGGTACGCCATTGGGGCCCCGAAGCTTCCAGCTTTGAGTTGCAAGCCTTTATGGAAGGGTGTTCATTTTTCTACTACCTTTCCTTGTCTTATCGGTAAAGCGTTGTTTACCGGGCTAGACTCGGAACCTTGCGTCGGGCTATAAGCCTATGCCTCGACTGATTGCTTCCTCTAGCCGGTGGTGGGAGAATGCAATGCGAATAATGCGCTTCGGAAAGACCACCTAGTAGCCGTCTGTAGACATGGTGTGTGCTCATCGATGAGCTGGGTAGATATTCAGATGCCGGCATTGCATGTCAGGCTCAGGCTCAGGCTCAGCGAGCCCTTCATGCTCTCGGATACAGGAACGCACCAGGCCGCCGGCTGCGCGGCGCCCTCCACCTCCTGGCCTCAGAAAAGCATAAGATCTGTAGATGCCGTTCTCCGTTTATGCATCGATGGCAGAAAAGCTCACCCTGGCGCTGATAATTCTGGGGTACGGGAGCAAACTTACAAAGTAATGAGTGATCAAAGAAAAATGACCTTGGATATCACAACAATCAGCAAGTAGCCGAGCACAAACCCCATTTGCTTTTTCCTAACCTGGAGAGTTAGGTAGCTGGAAAAAGCTTCCGACTCCTGTCTGAGATATGATATGATTGCAAACATGCCGATATCCGTTGGCCTAGCAGTCGTATAGGCTGCTACCTAATCGCCTGCGGCTATGGTCAATAGAGATCCAACCGCCAGCAGAAGCGAAGTCATCGTGGTCCATAGACGGTTGACCAAACAAGGGCGGTTCCGACAGGCAGGCGTCTTTAGACGAGAAGTCAGTAGTTCTCAACCTTATCACCGCCAGAAACCACGAGACTAAGTCTGTATATAAAAAGGCCCTCAGGACACCCAGATCTCATTCCGAGCTTCCATCATTCATTCTCACACGATCGCCGCTTTCGAGAAATCGCCACTAGGAAAACATACAATTATTTCACTGCTTCACTCAGTAGCCATATCCAAAATGCCGACCCCCATGTCAAAGACCGATTCAAGCCGCATCCAGTCGACACAGGTAAGGCTCCTTCTTTTGATTCTACGCTTTAATTCGCGATATGGCTCAGCTACATTGTCGTATCGATGCCTAGACTCTTATTTCCCGCAGTTTACTGTGCTAACAGGAAGGATAATGGATTCAGGCCAAGAGCGGTGGTGACATGTCCTCGGGGGGGTTCGCTGCACGAGCGCAGTCAGCCGGCGACCGCAACGCAAACACTCAATCTGGGAGTGCGCAAGCATCGGGACATCAGGGGGGCTCAGGCGGGCAGTCTGGACACGGCTCTGGTCGCTCTTAGAGCGAACGAAGGCAAGCCTCGCACCGGTACTCTCGAACAAATGCGACGATATAAACGTGTATCTTGGTGTGCAACTCACCATCAAGAGCGCCACGTGGATTCAGGATCCGGGTTATGAGGCAGTGTTCGGGGTCGTTGGGTTTAGGATGGTGAAGACGAACTTATTTGGCAGGCCTTGGAGGGTATTATCGAGACCAACTGCATGTATTGAACATGACCGAAGGAAGAGCACCGCTTAGCCGCTGCTGGGTCGTTCGACGTTATGGATAGCTTTGCCTGGACCATTTCAATACACACTGATAACCCCCCCCCCCCCGGCTTATATACACCCTGATGTCCGATACGGAGGCGCATCATGGTATTATGGCGACTTCTCTGCGGCTTTTTGTCGTTATAAGAGTGCGATAGCTGTCTTCTATGGTACAGAAACACATACGCGGCTCTATACCGTGAAGGTCCGGCCGTATGTCGTCTGTCTCACTACCTGGGCGGTTCGAACTGTTAATAGATCGCCAAACATGCCGGGTTCTTTCAATTCCCGTCGCTAAAAAGACACTTTGGACTGGTACTGCCGCAGATATCGTTCGCAAAATCCAAACCGGATTACATCTTTGCCTCATGCTCGTTTGGGATCATATTCAACATAATGCCCTATTAGCCCGTAAGCAATGCACAGATGCCCCCATAGTTGAGTTTGAATATGGCCCCTCTCTCGCCCTGGTGTCTATCTAGAAAAGTAAACGTTCCAGTTATACTTAAGCTGTAATTGAGATCCGGTCTGCCACGTACGACCACACCCACTGGAATATTCGGGATCCCGTCCGCTCTCCCATAGACAAGCCGGTGAGGGCCGGATTAGTAGTTGGGTCGGTGACGACCAGCGAATCCCCGGTGTTGTACGTTTTTGACTTTTTTTGTGGCTGGGGAGGAAAGAATCCTTTGCCAGCTTGAGCAGATGGCTCATTGACCGCATAATGTATCATTAGAGTAACTGTAGCGCTTTTTTTAAAAAAAATTTATTTATTCAGAAGGCATGGCTCGCTGGAGATGGGGGCGTCGAATGACATGGTCTGGAGATATGCGAAGCTGGCTTGGTCGAGTGTGCGACTCCTTGCGCCTTCTTGAAGGCCGCGTGGTCCTCGATGATAGTTTGTAAGCCTTTCATAGTTGTGATTCTGTTATTAAAAGAACTCGGGAGACCGGGTCGTGTTTGAGATGTTGATAAATGGTAGCCATCGTGGGCGAGAGTGCAGCGGTCAATTGAATCGAAAGGCCGGCCAGTTGGTGAAGGATATTTGGTACATAGGTGCTCATACAGTGTGTATAGTGCTGTTTACACAGTATGCACTGTATTGACCACATACGGTACCTAAACCTATCTGGATCTTTTGCGGGTAGTGAACCGATCTACGGCCACTTTGCCTACCTACCTATACATATGAAGGGGCACTTTATCCAGGTCAACCACCTGAAAGCGAAGAGCCTCAGAATCATCATCAAATTCCATTTTCCTCCGTTCGGTAGACCCGTTCGTCTACCTCTCTTTGGAGTAGCAAAACTAGCGCTGCTGGCCTTCCTAGTGCCTAAGACCACCACACCCACTCTGACGACCTCCATCAGAACGTTTCTCACGACAGATGCGCACGCCGCCCTACACCACAGTTTACTCATGTGATAGCAGTTAAATAAAATCTATTCATAAATAGCCCGGCCAGCTCAATAATGGCGAAGTCCCGCCCTGACTTGCTTCTCGCAGAGCTCGGGGAAGCGGAGGCGCCGGATTGGAGTCCCGGGCCGGGTGGTCTTTTTCTTTTACCCTTGCCTCTATGTCTATATACACTGCAACATCGGTACCGGAATGCCGTGTATATATTCATTGCCTTTTTACTCCAATGATCTGTGACGGATGCTTTCAAATCCCGTGGTGTGAGGTAGCGGGAACTTGAAAGAGGGCCACGGGCCAGCCCACAGACTACAGAAACATCACCTCCAGCGCACCAGCCGGTCCATGTCCCTTCTTATCAAGGATTGTTTTCAAGGCAATCGAACCTGTGGATGGAGTCCATATCTCAGCATTGCAGTCTGTACTTTAAGCATATGCTATGCCAAGGAAATGAATGACCTAGATTGCATACAAATTCGCGATATTGTATCTGCGCCACCGCCGCCGGCAAAGTGGCCCATCGGTCAACCTGTCCGTCGATCTGCCAGCGGGCATCCGTCCTGACATGAGGAGTTTGTCTTACTGGCTCATTCAGGCCACAGTACTCTGGCCCAGGTTGGGGATCCCGATTCCCAATAATACGACATTCACGCAACGGGACGCTGCATGGCTCGACTAGAGTCTGAACTACCTGGACGCAAGAACACGAGCCCAATGGCGGCCTCCTGGATGCATATTGCCTCCGTTAGTCTGACCAAGAAACCAACAGTTGCTTCACATGAGCCAAAGGGTCCAAGGATTGGTTGGCTGGTTTGGTTGGCATAGTATGAAATATCATAACGCCGTACCTAACAAATAATAGGCCACCCAAATAGACCAACACAGGCTCGTCGAAGCATCTGAAGGGTTGGGATCCTAGTTAGGCAGAGCTGCATGTTTATCGGACGTGCTGATCCTGACCCTCGACCGAGTCGACTGATCACAAGTTTATAACTTCAACTCGAAATTCTGGGGAAAATGACGATATCAGCAACGCATATGGAGCCGTCCTTCCATGCCCATGACAGGGCTCATTGTGCCAGCACGTAGGCACCTATTTGCATTGGTCGATCCCCAGGTTGTTGGTGTGAACCAACTTACAACAATGTGCATAACAGTGCAACCTAACCGATTCATATTCAAGAAACCTTCTTTGGACTCTGCCATGGGGAAAGATACACTTGAGTCTAGGCAGACTATCGATTGGCCAGCCATGTATTCCCCGTTGTTCACAGCCTGAAGGTCCAAACAGACACCGTCGATCATGGCAGGATGATCGTACGACAATTATGCTACAGCACCGCCGTTGTATCGAGGCATGCTAGATGGTCAGGGGACCAGAGGATTTAGGCGTCTAGAGATTCTCTACTAGGTGATAGTCTATCTCTGGGGCGACAATGACATCACCGATGAATGCTAGAGAGAATCCATGATCCGTCACAAGTGGTTCTCCAAATGCGTTTTCAGAGTCCAACGTCCAGACTTCACTTCGATTGAGAACCAGCCTGAGGCGCAAAACGGGCGCCACTCAGAGGTAGTGTACAGCTATCAAATACCTTTGAGATATGACAGACGTTCGATCATTCACGATATTATGTTCACCAGATGGTTATCAATTGGTTTTGAGCATCCTAACCCGAAATTACAACTGATCATCACGCCGAGTCTGGTGCCGTGATGCTGTTCTTTCTTAGTCCATTGCATATAGAAATACACTACGGTACCTAGAACTATAATCTGCTCTCGCGGCTTTCCGATATTCCCAGATCAACGGCAAACCGACGGCCTGCGGGACCTTTAGCTGTCTCGCAGATTCTGTCGATCTATCAGGCGATACCTATTGGCAGCTGAATAGTAGTCGATGGGATAACACAGTTGCCAGTGGCTGACTGTCATGCGATTGGGATTTGGGCCGACAGGACCGGCCGATATGCGACTCTGGAACCTATGTCAAAAGACAGATCGTTTTGAATGACCGAAGTATTCGTTGTTTGATATTCTGCGTTTGGCGCGGCGGGTCCTAGCATGGCAAAAGTCCTCTACTGACCAGGTTGCATTATATTCTGCGGCTGGGATACGCTGCTGTTGGCCACCAAGGCCCGTGGGCGTTGACTCTTGACCAAAGTCTGCCAAAGCAACGTGACATCTCTGAGTCTAGGCCATCGCCAGTAGCAAAGCTGCACATCAGTCGGTTCAGCCAGGGCCCAGTTAAGACTCATGAATTACCCCACGGCCAAGAGGTATAACGGATCGACGATTCGACCGGCAGACCATGCTAAGGCGCGTGTTGACTGACGGGCCTGCTAGCCACCCGTCGGCTTGAAGATACTGTAGGCGACTAACTCTCTGGCCTACCTAATCCACGGAGGCGTCCGGGCAGCAAGTCGCCGGTTCGAGCCCATGCTGCCATTCCCATTGCATCCTGTCTCTCATAGCAGACAGCAGGCCGATATTGTCCATATCCAGAGTACAGGTGATGTCAACTGCGCCTCTGTCTGGATTCGCCCGAATGGATTTGGACATGCCGGCGTTGCTACCTCGATTTTTTGGCGCAGCCTGCTGCACAATCTGCACCATGGGCACGCCTGCGGTGACTTGATAGTAGATGAATACCTGTTACGGCCCCGGCACAATGGATCCATACCGTCTGATATTCTGGGGCCGAAAGACGCATTTCAAAAGTTGTTGTTCGAAAGGTCTATGATACAGTCGAGCCATGGCTACGCCTGCCAGCGAATTACATCGGATGACTTGCAAGGGACACGCGAAAGCTGGCAAGGAATGCGAATTTGGCCCCCAGGCTGAAGCGATGCGATTGGCCTCAAGCGCTATTGCATCCCCGCGTGGCACGCATGTGAACAAGACCTCCAATCATGCGGCGTTGCCCGTTGCAGCCGGCCGGGAGATCGACGTCGAGGCCCACATGGACGGTTTTGGGTACCGTTGCTCTCCTCAACTTTGAGGCGGGTGTGGAATCAATGTGGTGGATTTGCCGAGTCTTCAGAGCCCCGAAGAGCCTCCATGCAGGCAGTACCAGCGAATTCAATATGCGTATTAATGGGTCATTCATATGATTTGGGTACGGACATGTCACGCCATTTTCTGTCTACGAGCCGGCAAGAGCCTGAAAGTGGACAACCATTTGCCCATCTGTCGACAGTCAACCACCCAAGATCATATTGGTTGATTGGCTGGGTTGCTCAGAGCCTCATCAGTGGCAGCGGCAGAGAGTGAAAGCGGCGGCGAGGGGCTCGGGCTCCCTGAAAACGAAACCTTGATTGAGGTTATAAAGCTGAGGAAACCCATCTCAATCCATCTTGGTAAATCGACAACCACGTTTTCATCACTACGTCTTTGATCACTACACCATTTGAGAACCACGCATCCGACTATCCCGCAGTCACAAGCTATTGCTTCACGATGTCTTCAAGCTTCTACACTCTTGTCCAAATCCAGAACCTGATGCCCACCAACCTAGTCAGGGGGGAGGCCAGTATTCAGAACGGCACACTAGTTGGCGCCCTTCCTGGTACAATCGCCGCCGGCGCCACCTCCCCGATGATTCGAATCAACGCTTCAAACTGTTTGTCGATAGGCCCATGTTGCTCTCTGAGCCCTGACTGACTGTAGACACAGCCTTGAGTGGATCAAGCGGGAGTATCACCTACCGCCACTCCATCGGGGGCGTGGAAAAGAAGACGAGTTTCGTTTTCAAGTGCGACCAAGCTAGGACCAATATCGCACATGTTGTCTCTGAGATAGACGACGCGATCGAGGTTTCCACGACCCCCTTCACCAATGGAGACCACCCCCTGACCGGTACGACCCGTTTTAAACGCATGATTACATTTGACGATCTAGCAAACTGACATATTGTTAGCGAGCTTCGTCGTGCGCAGCGCATAGTAACTTGCACAGCCCAGACAGGAGCAAAGCGCCCATCAAGCCCCACGAACAATTGGCTATACCATCGCGCATCTTTCGGCCCCATTCCACTCACTCTGTTTCCGGCAGCCCATAACATGCAACACCACTCCATTCGAGGCACAAAGTCAATGGCCAATTGAAGTTCATGAATTACTACCTAGCTATAGTCGTTCGTTCCAGACAAATGCAATCTTGATAATCCTACACGACTACTACACGCCGTCAAAGGGGTGGAAAGCTCGATAGGCTGAATACATTACATACTATCTACATCTTCTCGTGAAATGCGTGCCCAGGCTGCGTGACTTTAATAAAGTGTACGGTCTACGGCAAAAGTTGCACCATGTATGCCGTGAATTGATAGGGGGATGGTACCTGTTCAGGTTTGCCGAGGGCCCCGATATGCGCGGCATGAGCACAAAGGACGCCTTAATACCACCTAGCTTGCCATTCGAATACTTCATGACCGTATATATATCCAACAGCACTCTGCGCCCGCAACTACAATATCGAAACGTCAGATTTGAGGAGCATGCGGGAACCGGCTTCCATGGCCATATGGGTCTCCTCCAGGTTCCCCGACATATAATCGTCATGAGGATCGTCTACAGTGACAGTGTGCCAATGCCCATCATCGATCGTATCGTAGCTAATGACGTGGAGATGGCCGTACTGCCGATCAGGTAGTCGATGTTGACGCCGGATTCCCAGGGGACGGGCTCGATGTTCGGGCCTTCCATGACTATTAAGTTGACGAGAAGAGCAAGTCTAAAGCGACTGCTTTTGGGCGCCGCCCATGATGTGGAATTTCGGCTTACCAGGGACGCGTCCGTGAGGATTGGGTTCGATGAAGGGCTCCTTGGCAGTTGATGAATTCGATCTTGTACAACGCCTATAGCTCTTCGAGGACCGTAACAAGATGTGAATTCCATTACTGGTGGCATGTTTCCAATATGCTCGTTTAATCTAGCTGCTTCGACTCCTAATACCCCGAGTTCGAGATAGTATGTAATTCGGGTCGAGGGTTAGGGAAAGGGAAACATACGGACCTGCCCGAAAGGATAACTGACCAGGGCGTTCACGTTCTCGCGGAAATTACGGCCACAGTTCAAGATTGTTAATACCATGAGCGCCAAAGCCGATGAAGGCACTGCCAACTTATGCAAACGTGGGTAGCTTCTCAAGACTGTCGATGAACTGTATCGCTTGGGTCCCTAACTGGGAGATCCTCGTCCTCTTTGTCTTGTTTGCCCTGGCGGTCCTGGTTCGTCCCTCCGCCCTAAATGTCCCATGTGCCTTATCCGCCCGAGAGGGTCGTATTCGCGGAACAGCGATTTTTGTCCAATGCCAACCTTAGTGAGGATTGTCAGAGTGCCGTTCACCAATACCGCCGATCTCGAGAAGATAATTACGCTTGCGTAAACGACAATGGCCTCGTCGAGACGGCATGCCCGGATTTGACGGTGCTGGCAACGGTGGCGTTTCGGCGTAAACACGAACGCCCCGTTAATCACCTTGTAGGCAGGTCTGCAAGGTCCTTTTAAATCCTGAGTGTAGCGTAATACGCACCCAGGTAGGACCTACAGTTGAGCCCCAGGTATTTAAGGGGGCCTAGCCCACACTGTGAGGCCTTTGGCCGTCTCGTCTCGGTTGTAATCGACATAATTGGCACACAATACGAGGAATGTGTTCCCGTTAAGAGCCCATTCAGCAGCAAGAAGAGCGCGTCCTGGCGAGAGATTAAGGTGTCTGGTATTCACTGAGTTCAGTAGGTGAGGCAGGTGAGAGGAGGGTGGAACGACTGTCAATTGATTACCTAATACCACTCACAGCCAGAGCCCGGGCAGGAGCCAAAAAGAAAAAGCGGGCCCAAGAAGATAAAATGTGGGTCCATTTTGTACCAAATTAGCGCAGTCGCATCTGAGGCTAAAAGAAGGAACCAGTTAGGGCGCAGAACGCGGTGCGGAAATGCTGGGATAGTCGCGGTTTCCAATTCCATAGCCAGAGCGCGTTTGGCAACGGCGGGACTACTTTTTTTTTTTTTTTGCTTCTACACTAACCGACCAGCCTCAATACTACCTCCCGTAAGAGCAGGCACTATCTGCCTGGTACCTAGACGAGGGATACCTCTGGCAATGTATACTTCCTGTGTGTGCACATACATTGTGTACTTGTCGGTACTTGTACCAATAATCTTGAACCCCCTAACATCGGATTATCTACACCTATATTATCCACTGGGCAATGAAGCAGGACCCTGGCCGCGACATTCCTGGCCCAATCTGCCCTCAAATGCCATTCCATTTACAGATTAACGAGGTAACCCGCCACCAATGTTGGTTAGATAGTTTGTACATATCCCGCCATAATTCATACCTTCTAGGTCTCTTTAAATCCGACCCGAGCCTGTAGCCCTGAACCGCTCACCCGGTTCTCTACACATTCAAGGCCAATTCTTCAGACCTACCTGTCCCTTGGTCCGTTGTCCGTCTTTCTCTCTGTTGGTTCGGATTCCAGTCTCTGGATTGCCAACATCCATTCACCTCCAAAGTCGCAGGCCAAAACCAACACGAGCACGGCGCAAAACCGGCAGGCTGGCATACCGGGTACTTATTAAACCCAGATGCGGTGGGGGTCCGTCGCGAACGCGCTCAGATCCGATCTACGTACCGCGAACCCCCGGCTTTGCCTGAGTAAGACATCCACACGCGACTTCGCAGTGTGAGCCCCATTGACACGGTCTGCCTGTCTTCGCCGGCTTGCACGAAGTACCTACTTTACACCAAACCACAACTCGTCAACCACCCAAGTCCCCAATCCACACAAACCACCTACGCACACCTATTACCTCTACCACCTCGCCAAATCCACTCCACCCTGACCACATCCGACGTGATACCTGTCTTTCACTCTTCCACACGTCTGTCTGTCTTCTACCTCCCCATCCTCATCCTCCTCTCCACGTCTCTCGTTTACTCACTACTTCGACTGCTGCTATGTCTTGTGATGGATTCAACCCTATTAATATGAGTTCGTCACCCATCAAGTCCATCGAGGAGATGGGAGCCAGCGAGCCTTCCTTACCACCCCCCATCTCCTCTTCCTGCCTGCCCGGGTCTAAGAAACGTCCTGCTTCGGCTTTGCTCCCGCCCTTTGAGCCGTCTTCCTCGCCCGGGCTTCCCAGACCCTCAAAGCGTCCGACTGGTGAAGGGCCCCATGGACTGACGAACGCTTTTCTTATGTATCCCACGCCTATTCCCACTTCCAGCACTGGCATCCTCTCTTCGTCGCCACCACGCGTCCAATCTTCGAAGCCTGGCCTAGAACGCACGCAGTCTACCATATCAGAGCGCGCGCCTCTGTCTGCCGTCCCTTCCCTGGAGCTCAATGAGAACGGTGAGGCCCTGACTATGGGCCGGTCCAGCGGTTCCTCGCAGTACCAACTTTCCGCAAACCGACTTGTATCACGCCTGCATGTCACGGCCCGATATATTGCTGCCGACTCGCCGCTGGAACCTAGCATGGTCGAAGTCGAATGCAACGGATGGAATGGACTGAAGCTGCATTGCCAAGGAAGAACGTGGGATTTGGCAAAGGGCGACACTTTCACGTCCGAGACCGAGAACGCTGACATCATGATTGACGTGGAGGACGCGAGGGTTATGGTTCTGTGGCCTAAAAAGGATGATCACTCCGTAGCGGATCTCTCCGATTCTTCTTGGGACGACTCGCCGTCGCGAACGCGCCTTGCTGGTCCCGGTTCCGATTCGTTGCAGTCAAGCCCTCTTCGACGCCGCACCCGTATTCAATCGCCAGAGTCTCCCACGCGCGTCTCCAAGTCGTTCTCCGGTATAAGCGACCTACTAGGACTCGGTGACACGAGCGATTCGGTCCAAATATATGAGGATTCCAGTGCCGACGAGCAGGATCCGCAATCGAAGACTGCTTCCGCTGTAGATGTATCCTTCGCGCCGACAGAGATGGCCAACAGCTTTTCTAGTGACCTCAGCGATCCAGACGGCGAAAATGATCCAGACGAAGAGAATGATCCTATCGCACACTCCTTTGGACCTTTCGGTCCCAGCTTCTCCAACCATTTTGCAACTGGCCTCAAGTCGCCGGGAGAGTCACCTCGGGTAGGTTCAGACCGCATCACGACTAAGGCCTCAATCGAGCCGGAAGAACCACTTAGCCCCAGTATTGACGTCGACGTGATCACGAACCACGTCATAAATCAACTAGCATATTCTCGTCTCTCATCCAATCCGCTCACGGCCATCATGAACAACCTCCCCGCCGAAGACAAGAGAGAACTATCGAAGTCGGGTTTGCGTCGCATAATCGAGGCGACAAAATGCATCGGTATCATCGCTCGGAAGGGAAAGGACGCGGCCGGTAAGCCGCTGGAAAGCGAGTATTACTATATCCCCGAATACGACACGGACGAGTCTCGCCGGATCGCGGTAACGGATGGCTTGCGCAAACCCAGTTTACGGGCCTGCAGGAAGCAGCATAAGGTATTCCCCGTGTCCCCACGATGTATCCGATGACCCTGAGGTATTAACTACAGATCGCTAGCAATATTTCTGGAAGCGCCCAAAGACACCGTAGCAAACGCTTACGGAGTTTTAATACTGCGAAGTGGCATGGCTGTGGCAGTACCAGCAGTGGTGAAGATTCCGGGCTCGAAGCGCCCCGTTAGACGGGCAAGGAAAAAGCCCGGGAAGAACCACGCGTTTTTGTTTCGCATTGTATGGCGCATGCATAGCCCCAGGCGTTGGCGGGTTTCCTTTGTCGTTGCTTTTTTCCGAGATGCCCCCTTCTTCTGGTTCTCCCTCGGTTTTCTAGGGGCTCTCCCTTGGGATTCATCACGGAGGTTGTGACCTAACGTACCCACGCGGTATGTAATTGTTTGAAAAGAGAAACGATTCATTGATTGATTGATACCTAAAAAGGGACCAAGGGGGTTATTCCTGTACAAATATAAATATAAAAACACAAAAAATGATTGTAGTGTAGGTAGCTTAGGACTCCTCAACGCAGAATGGGTGAAATGAGTCAAAAAGAGATCATGACAATAAATCAAAAATCTACAAAAAAAAAAAAAAGGTCCTCATCCGGGGGTTTTTTTCGCTTTGTTTTGATTACTGGTTGTGATTGTGTTTATCCCCCGTTGGGGGGTGGCCGGGTGATTGTCTCTCTTTTACGTGGCTTGGGTTTCATCGCTTTTACGTCACCGTGCTTACTGCTCTTTCTCGGCGGGTGATACCCCGCAATTGCCGAGACTCTCGCCCATGACACAGCGTGGGTGGTCAGATGATGCCGATGATTGCCAGGTGGGAACCGTCGTGTCTTACGATGTGCACGGCTCTCATACCATGTGAAATACCCAATGAGCCCATCCCCTTCCCTTCGCCTAAACATCACGCAGTATAGTATAGTCGTGAGTAGCACAGACGCCGGGGTCAAATCTGAAGTGAAGCCACTTAAAACAAAGCTCAATAGTCACAAGTGCTCAAGATCCCACCATGACAGTCTCGTAACTCCAGTTCAGCACTATCAGGCAAGGGATAGATAGATAAAACGCGGGTAAGAAATACTACCTAGGCAGCGTGCTATCAGGAATGATGATATATAATCCAGGAAAGCCAAAACTCTCGGAAAAAAGTAACCAGAAAGGTCCGTGTACCGCAGAGGGGAGATGTAACCACACCCGAAAACTTTATAATGATAGGGAGGGGGAAAAAAAGGGAGATGCAGAAGTGTCATAACCCGACCCAGCCAGAGCACAGACTGCGGATAATAGGTAGCCATGATAAACGCTCAAGAGCGACGCCGAGCACCATACTCCAAACTATTGTGGCAGATATCAATATTCCAACCCAGACGAACCCAATACACCAATCAAATCAAGTCGGCGAAAAGCCACTCGGGCCCTGTCCGTCCGCACCACCCGTGGTGAAGTATTCACTCACGACACCAAAGGCATACGAGATGCCTGCTACTCCCGCACCTCCTATGACGACCTTCCTTACCAGCCTTCTTTTCGGTTTCTTGCTCTTCACGTTCCCGGAAGACAACCTTTGTCCACTAAAAACAGGCTCTTCTCGGTGCACATGGAGGCCTGATCGGAAGGGTGGTTCCGCCGGCGCTTCCTCTACTTGTAAGACGTCATAATTCACGAACCCGGTCGGTGAGACAAACGCTGCGGCGTTTGGTACCGCTGGCGGGCGTCCCATCATGTCAATCGGGTTCACAGTGGCACCACCTTGGGCTGCCGACTTCCCGGGCCGAACTTGTCGGAAAACCAATACATTTCCACGGCCAGAGACTATCTCAAAGCCTTCAGCTTGCAAAGGAGAGAAGTATGGGAAAAACTTCGAGGGGTTGGAAAGGCGAGGAATGACCTCCGTTGGGCTGAGCGGAGATGCCAGGTCCGGTAATACAGAGGTGGTCTCCGCGACATTGACGTTCTGCATGGCCGGATCGTACGCCAAGATTTTATAGATTGTAGGCTCTTCTGGCTGGGTCGCTCCACGATCCCGCGTCGGCCCAGTTGGCTCTGATTGGGGTATTCCATCGACTTCCGGATCTCTATGATAATACGAATCCGGCGGATACTCGGGAGGTCGATCTACTTCATTTTCTGCCAACTTGGTTCTCGCATCTATTTGACCGGGTTCATTGCCATAGGTCCTCGTGTAAAGGGGCATTGTATCCCTCCCTCCGCATTCTTCGGAGAAAGAAGTTTCTAGCCCTTGAGGCTCCTTCGAATAGAGATCTGCCTCAAAGGCAGAACTTGGACGATCGCCTTTTGTAGCAGTCGTGTAGCGGTCCAAGGCCGGTTCCAACCTGGAACTATGCTGGGCGTGGTTCGGAGCTTGTTTCGTAGCTTCATTGATTTCCACATTCCGATCCAGGTTCTTCACTTCTTCGCTATACGGGGTCTCTAAAACGGCAGAATTGTTTCCAGTCGCTATCGGTCCGTCCTTATGTGTATTCATGTCACTTTGAGACTCTTCTGTAGTGCCTCGTACAAAGTCTCCAGAGAACGACGGCGAGGATTCCATGGTTTGACCGTTTTCAAGGCTTCGGAGATTCTTGTGCAGATTGGAATTTATTTCGCGATCCATTGCGTCGGACGTTTCACTAAGTTCATCCATACGCCTATGCATTTCCTCCCGAGCTCTGAAAGCGACGCCAGATGAATGAGCGGTCTCAGCCTCCTTCTGAACGGGAAAATGCTTAGAAAAAATATGACCCTCGGGAAGCTTCATCCTCGGAAGCGTTTTAGACACATTGTGAACATTGTCGACGTTATCCGGAATACTGTCATGGCATTCTTTGTTTTCGTATTCCTTAAGACTTTCCGCTATGATGTCTCGTTCTAGTGGTTCCGTTTCGGCGAATTGTTGGGTTTCAAGTGTCTTGTACTTCTCGAGGTCACCATATTTCTCAAACGACTGATCTTCATCTTTGATTTCATCGAAGGCACTAGGCTCATACTTGTAGAGGTCGTCGTACTTTGCAGGCAGCTTAGTCAGACATTCGGAATTTTCTGAAGTACGATATCGATAATCTTCTAGGTCCTTTGGCTCCTCGGGGGTGTCTTTAGTCGATTCTTGATTATATATATATGGTCCATACTTTCCTAACTCGTTTTGTAGTTTATCTGACTCTGAATCAGGCTGACGATTGAGGTCTGTATGAGAGACGTCCGGAGAATTAGGCTGATCAATCACATCGGGATTCTTCAGAGCATTCGAGGGCTTTTCAGTGGTTTCATTAGGCTCCGCATTTTGAATCGCATGAGAATCTCCGTGTTCATCTACGGGGTCCTCTGGGGGTAGATGATTTAAGGCATACTCGTCCTTCAATGCCGAGGTGTCAAATATGGGCGAGGTTTCGGGCCGCGTAGCATATTTCGTGGAGTCAGGCGAAGGCTGAGTACCAGTAGAAGACCAGTCATCGAGCTCTGTTTTGGCATACTTACTGAGCTCAGAATCTGATGGCTTACCGTTTGAATAAACGGGCGGGCTTTCTTGATCCAGATGCGGAGGGGCGAATGGCGTGAATTGCGACTTATATGTGTCGAACGCCCGGGTTGGTGGCTCTATTTCTATCTCTGGACCTCGATCCTCCCTCTTTTGTACCTTGCGATTCGTGATGGGGTCGATCGCATAATCCTGCTCTGCCACAGGATTGCTCTCTGGCTCAGCTGTCTGCCGAGAGTCTGACGTTTTGGTGGTACCATTTGAATTGAAGTGCTCGGATCCCATGTCAGCCTCACGTTGTGACTTGATATCTGAATGACTTTGGCGGCATCGACGATTTTTGAATATATCCGTACGGAATCTCTCCAAGTCTGGCCGCCACGATTCTGCATCAACACGAAAAGCTGCGTACGCGTGACGATATGGACCGGTTTTCTGATCATCGAGCTGATCTTGACTGATCCATCGCGAACGATGCCTTGACACAGTCCGCTTCAGGTCTAGCTCTTCAGCAAGTGAGTGGTCGTGCCAGGGCAGCTCTCTATTGATGGCATTCGCATGCTCTTGTTTTAGAATCCGCCAGCGACGTCGGAGCTCATGATGATAGGAGTTATTGGAAGGCCACAAGCCGAAGCGAAAGGCACGTGCCTGAATCTGGTGGCGCGACTTTGGCAGCGACGCATTATATACGGCAAAGCCGTTATTGAGCGCGATATGGGCTCGGAGAGGCCGTTGCCTCGGGACCATTAAGGAAGTTAACATGTTGCTCGGCTCGGCGTCCACTACATTCTAGGCTATGTGGCAGGTAGATATCGCACTATATGCGGATATATCTATATATAGGGCACGTAGGAAGTAATCGTGAGTGTTGGCCTCGGGTTGGGCTGTTCCTAGGAGGGCGTCCAGCTCGTATATGGCAGCGGCGGCAAGGTCGGACGGTAGTATAATAAGCCGATGATCAATGTATGCACGCCTCCCACTTTCTAAGCGGCGTCCAAGGCGAATGCAATGGAGCGAAACGACGTATCATGCCTATGAACTGAGGTATTGCACGTATAGGACTGACTAGGTAGATTGGATCAGGAGGGAATGGCGGGAGATGGCTGGAGAAGTGAGGTGTTGAGGTAGGTGTAGGCAATGAAGATGGCGGCTCGCCGCTCCAGCTATTGAGCATATGATGGGGTGCGTACGAAGCACCCCACCTATACAATTACATAACGAGAAACACCTCATAGTGCGGCTAGTAGGATTCTTACGGTATTTATCCATCCCTACCCTCCCTTTTCCCTGTAATTCTAGGGAGTAACCGTAGAGGCTCGACCACTATAGTATAGGTAGGTAAATACAGTAATGGGGAAAATGACACGGTACAATAACTTGCCTACCTAGGTACCTACCTACCTATAGAAGCAGGTCTGGGCGAGTCTCTGTCCTTTTGTCATCAACCTCCGTAGCTCGAGATTGAAACCCGGATCGTTCCGTGCGTTTGCGGGGTCGTGATGTACCTGCCTATTTAGGACTAACGTGTCTACCCGCCCTTAGAAAACCCCATCCGCTACGAATCGACGTTGCCTTGGCTCAAACCTGGATTTATCGCTCGAGAAATTACGTCATAAATGGACAGAGTTCTACCAAGCGAGTGATATTTGCATGCGATCGGATTCTTGCGCGGTATCTGCATAAATCGAAATCCGCACGATGCATAAAGGGTATATGCCCTCCCGCGACATGACGTAGAGAGGGCGCCAGTGGATAGGGCAGAAGATAGAGCTTCTCATCATGTAGAAAACAGATCGCGATAAGTATAGGTACCGGGTGTAGCCTCGTGGGTTGTTCTAAGTAGTGCTGAGTGGCAGTACTACAAAGACTGTCAGGTTAGAGAGTTCAAGTTGTTGGTAGAAATATACTTATAATTGGGCTTACGATAAGTAATAAATTCTTCTTGATAATCCAGAAATGCCCTCTTCAAACAAGCAGCGGACTTACGGCGTCGCTGGAGAGACCCTCTTGCCCCACGGTGGGGTCAATCCCTAACTTTTTAGTAAATCTTCGATCTCACCGTTTGCTGGCTTCCATACCTCTAAACTCCTTCGCGGCGCATCTCGACTCTCCGCAACACACCTGCGCCTAGCCAACGCACTTCAACCCAAGCACCAACATATGTGTTTTACGTTTCGTCGTCGCTTGTACCTCAATTCCGGTTAGCATGAGTCGCAAACCGCCCAAAGCTCGCGCTGCCAGTAGCAAGGCGGTCGCCGCCTCGGCGTTCGGCGCAGGCGCCTTCGGTGGCTTCACGTCTGCAAGCGGCATCAATCTTTCGTACCTCGCCGAACCTCCCGACGTCTCTTCCGTCTCCGATGCCTACGTTGTCGTGTCCCTAAAGAACCTACAGAAAAAAGACGCCACCACCAAGGCGAAGGCTCTCGAAGAATTGCTCGCCTATGTACAAGCCCATCCTTATGAACAGGATGGAGGCATAGAGGAGCCGGTATTGGAGGCATGGGTAGGTCCTCATCGCGCAACTCACGACTCACTCCCGCTCAGTGATATGTACATTAGGTCCATTTGTATCCTCGTATATCGATAGACAATGCAAGGCGCGTCCGCGAACTTTCTCATATCCTTCAGTTTGAGCTCATGAAATCAGCCCGGAAGCGCATGGAGAAGAATGTGCCGAAGATTGTTGGGCCCTGGCTTGCGGGTACCTTTGATCGCGATAGGGCTGCTTCGAGAGCCGCCACTGAAGGCCTTTCGTCCTTTCTTACAACGCCCGAGAAGGTTGTCCAGTTCTGGAAGCGCTGCCAGCAGCAGATCCTCGACTACGCCAACGACGCCATCAGGGAGACAGCAGATACACTAAGTGACCATCGCTCGACTAATACCGACGATGCCCATACGAAGTATCTCAGAGTCCTCGCCGGAAGTCTTGCCTTGGTCACGAATTTGTTGCAAAAATTGAATAGCACCGATGTCGCGAAATGCACCGAAGGCTACGATCGCTTTTTCGAAAACGACAAAGTATGGGCGAGTGCGATACTTGACGACCCTGGCGTGAGGCGACTATCGTGCCAGCTATTACTAGCATGCATTGACAGGATGCCGGATCGAATTGAAAACGATTTGGCTCGCATTAGCAAAGTGTTTGTGGCCGAAGGCCTTAAGAGTAACCAGGCTGGATCTGCTACGGACTATGTCGATGCCTTGGCCAAGGCGACGGTAAAGTACCCAACAATATGGACCTCCGATTACCGATCTAAAAAGCCTCCTATTTCACGACTCGGGAAATTCCTCGAATCGGGCTCACAAGGAGGTCCACCGTATTATTGGGCCAAGCTTACTCAACTACTCGACAAGATCCCCGGTAGTATTCTACCTAAAGATGCCGATGGTGCAATAGAACTCTTGAAGTCCACGAGAAAGGGACTCACCAATCGCGAAGAACCTCGTACAAATGCTATCGAGGCCTGGTCTGCGTATCTTAGCTTAGCGAGGCACTTTTTACAAATAGTTCCATCCAGCGAAGCACGTCTGATGCTTTGCCGAGACAGCATCTTTCCTTTGACGCAGAATTACCTCTTTCCGTCCCCTGAAATGTCAGTTTGGGCATCGGGCGGCCAATTGCAAATACTGATTAAATCGTATACCTCGACTACTACACTACCATTCGAAGATATAGTTGGTGCTACAAAGCTCGAGTGGAACCGATTAAAGGACGAGCTCAAAGACCACATCCGCAATTCATTACCTGAAGCGTCAAAAGAGTACCAGAGATCGCAGAATTTAGTAGCCGAGGCGGGAGATAGATGGTTCTCTTTGACGGGCAAGATCTTGGATGCGCATGAGAAAACCGCGGCAAGCGACCGCCCGATCCCTGATATTATATCTCAATTAAGTCTGGAACTACTCGAAGAAGCCCTCAATATATTTCAAACCAGAAATTGGAAGCCATTCGGGGCGGCTCTGATATTAGAATCCGCAATAAAACTAGCACCTCTACTTTTTAAATCTCCTGCCGCGACACAAAGGATACTCGATGGGCTGAATAATTCTATCGTGGATGGCCGATCGGAGTTTCTGAAATCACCAGGTGCACCTTACATCCTTTCGAACATCACGCTTCTTGGTCAAATTCCTCAGCAGCGCAATGAGTTCGAACAGATATGGAAATCCAGTATCTCCGTTGTGATGGGATGTTTAGAGATCCCGGAGGCCATTCCCGCGCTTAGCAAGCTCGTTTCTAGCAGTCAAACGGCTGCAATGGCTTTGCTGAATCCGACGCTGCAGACTGAGCTCGTCCGAAGATGTTCATTGTGTACTGCTGGTGATTCTCAGCCTAGTTGGGACTTGTTCAAAAACATAATCATCTTCGGCGCACTGAACGAGTCTGCCTCCGGCATTCTTACTAAGGAACTTATACGGCTTCTGCCGAATTCCTCCGATCAGCTTCATGAAGGTGTACTCAAGGCATTGCAGTTCATTGCAGAGAAGAGGCCAGAAATGTTAACACAAGATGAAGATATCCACATGACGTTAATGACCAGTCTTTTGAGTCTCTCGGAAAAAGGATCCAGAACTGAGGTGTCTATGTTGCGGGCGCTACTGGAGACTCAATCTAGCAAAAGCTCGAATATCCATATACTTATACAAGACAACCTCAATACCGCCGATGCAACTTCACTCTCGTACGTCTTTACCAATAGTATTATCCCTATTGCTACCATAATATCTAACCCAGCTCCAGGGTCGATACTCTCGTTCAGCAAGCCATACAAGCACAAAATTTACTCCTAACATCAGGGCAAGATGGAGATATCAGCCCCGAGTTGCCTCTGCTTCTGCCAAATGGTGTTGAATGGAGACAGCAGCTATCAGTACTCTTTCAGAAAGCGCCGAACCCCTCTCTGGCACTCATGAACAGCCTCGGCGGTTCATGTTTTCTTGTAACCGGCAAAGCTACTGGCATCAACTTAAACGCGCAACGAGATGCTCAAGGACGATCCGTAGCTGGTCGCATGGCCTTATACATGTCCAAGCTTATTTCTTCCGGCTTTGAACTCGATCGAGTGGAATTCTCTACCAGACTCGACATGGTTATAAATTTGTGTTTGACAGCCGAGCTGGCAGCGGATCAACTGACCACGATGGGTAAAGAAAGTGTCTGGTCTTCTTTGTCCTCTCAGGATGCTCTATCAGACCTGGAGAGTCTAGTCGCCTCTGCTCAAGAGCATGTTAGTGCGATCGCTGATGATGCTCAAGGGTGGCGTGATGGATCGGGAACAGAAAACTCACGGCTAATGCATGCCATCATTGAGAAATTAATAGAAGACTCGCGAACATTGTCGCCTTCGGGTTTCTATTCGGCCCGTTCGATGCAGAGTATTCTTCAAGCGCTAACGAAACGACACGGGTTCCCATCAAGCGGCGAACAATGGCTAGCTGATACAGGATGTCTTCAATCATCTCCTTCCACAGTATTCCAGGCAGCTGCCATTCTGAGCGCGCTCGGCGAGACTGTTTCAACATTGAGAACTGTCAACACCTTCTGCAACCGCTTGGTGAGTGACGTCGCGGGAGCCGAGGTCGGCCGGGAAAAAACACTCATCACACTCATTCTCCTGAACTCGTGCATGCAAATATACGATATGGGCGAACTACCAGTTGCCAACAATAGGCTTGTGTTTGCCGTTAGGCAAATTACTTCTTGGCTAGATAAACCCGAAAATGTCGAAAATGCATTCGCTGCAGAAGCCTGCCGTTGCTTGCAACGCCTTTTGCCTTGCATTAAGGATGTATATGGATCCTACTGGGATACGGCTGTGGACTTTTGCATTTATCTGTGGACGAAGCCTGCTACTGAACCACTTGAGGGTCGTCTACCAGAAATACATGTTTCTTTACAGCTCATGTCAATTCTCCAATCGTTGGCGGAACCAAACGATGATTTGCTGGATGTTTTACAGAATTCAGCGGAGAGAAGATCGGCTGCCCTAATCGATCTCCTTAAACTTCCCAGGGAAAATCATACCCAACCTCAAGAGATAGTAGACGCTATCCTCTGCAGACAGGTCGAAAAGTTATCCTTGCAACATGATGACGATCTCTCGGAACTTTATGGATTAGTAGCTAGTGAATCTCGTGCTATTCAAACAGCTGCGTTTACTCTCCTGAACAAAGCACTCCCGGCTATGCAGGAGAAAATCTCAGTAGATGTTATCTTAGAAAAGCAAGATGCACGGTTACCAGATGAGCTACTATCCCTTCTTCTCGATGCGCCGACTTTAGATTCCTATCCCGATGAGATAATGGCCCAATTCCCGACGACAGTTCGCTCCTACCTGCTGTCATGGCATCTGGTCTTCGATGCTTTCCGCGCTGCCTCTTTCAAAGTGCGTGGCGACTACGCCGAAAATCTTAAGACTGAGAATTATATCGACCCTTTGATGAACTTCACTTTCGATGTACTGGGTCATTCAGCAGCCTGTGGGCTTAATCTGGACAGAGCAGGCTTCACCGCGGAACACATCAAACATTACGATCTAAGATCAGTGGAATGTGAATCAGAAGAGAAGAATATGCAGTGGCTTCTCATACACTTGTACTACCTAGTGTTGAAGTTCGTGCCGGGCCTGTTCAAGACATGGCATATCAACTGTCGATCAAAGCAGACCAGAATTGCAGTGGAAGGATGGATGGCGAAATATTTCTCTCCCATCGTTATCGCCGAAGTCTTAGAAGACGTAGCGAAGTGGAACGAGAATCAAGACGCGCCAGCTGACGACGAGAAGGAGCTGATTGTGAAAGTCAGCCCAGCAGCGCGGGAAGTTATTGCGGGATATGAAGTCGACGAGCTCGATGCCTCGATTGCCATTCGCATACCTCCCCAGTTCCCGCTCGAAACCGTCACCGTCGTTGGCATTAACCGCGTTGCGGTGGATGAGAGGAAGTGGAAAAGCTGGATTTTGACGACACAGGGTGCCATTACATTCTCGGTAAGCGCCTCATTACATTATGACATCCTGATACTGGCTAACACGCACGAAATAGGGTGGCAACATCATTGATGGGCTTGCCACATTTAGACGTAATGTTGTTGGCGCGCTTAAAGGTCAAACCGAATGTGCTATTTGCTATAGCATTATCAGTACTGACAAAAAGATGCCCGACAAACGATGCCAGACCTGCAAGAATCTATTCCATCGTACTTGTCTGTACAAGTGGTTCCAGAGCAGCAACCAAAACACATGTCCATTATGCCGGAATCCGATCGACTACCTAGGCGCAGACACGAGGGCAAGACGGGGAGGTGGCGCTTAGACGAACTAGATAGAATCGGGATGGATCAAACTCACGTATTGTAGGACATGTTAGGTATGTCAGGCTTGGTGGGGGTTGTTCGGTTTCGAAAATGGGGGACTACTATGCTATAGATCTTCAAATCTCGAGTGCGCTGATTCAGTGTTTCCGTGATACCATCTCATGACTAGGAGTTGGCACTGCGTTCGACATGCCCCTGATATGTACCTACCTATAGTACTTTTGAGAGTCCCTTTAATGTCAGCATCCGAAAATCACATCCCACGACCGAATCGCGAGGCCACTTCCCGGAAATTCAGGCAGTGAGGCATGATGTCAGCAGTGAATTCCTGTATAGCAGCTCCCCTCACGGCGGGATGGTAAAGTAGAAGTAGAAGGAAACCGCTACTTCGCCGGTGAATCATCTGCTCGAGTGTCGAAACCCGACCATAGATAGGACGATTTACGCATATCTCTACCACGTCTCTACTGATTGGTTTTTTAGTCTACCTACCAGTTGGCACATATTCGCTGATGTACAAATTCGCTGTATCACTACAAGAGAGTCCTGACGGGTAGTTTCACGATCATGTCGCTCCTTCATCGGTGGTCACTACCGAGTAGAGGATTCACGCGTGACAAAACCCCAGAAGAAGAGTCCTCTCAGTCCCGATTCTCCAATACAATCCACATTGGCCAACCAGGCCCGCTCCGACGAGCGAATCTATCATCAGCTTTTTCAACATTGTTCGAGAAAAACGAGAATCGCCGAAACATACCAGACTTGGTAGAGAGCGATCAGGGCGCCGACGACTTGCCGCTTTTGGGACCTCGTTGTGAAAACATACCGCCAGGCACGGCCTTCAAATACACGCACACTCATGGAACCGAAAGCACTGGCTCGCCCGAGCTTGATATTGTTCCACTGGGGCAAAGCAAGAAGCATGATTCCGCATCAAGAAATATCGACATAGAACCTCTGCACCGCGCTTCACCCGAGACCTTCAGTCAAGCTCAGCATCATGTCGACGAGACGGCCAAGATCCGATCATTTAGTCTATCCAGCAACGAGACAGACGACGTGGGGAAACAAGACGACGAGAGCTTTCTACTTCCGGCAGATTCAACTACCGAACTTGAGAGAATGCGCTCCGTCTCGTCTTCTTACCCATCTGAGGGTATGCGCTCCCCTCTTGCTGGGACTCGCTCGCCGGAACTGACAACCCACGCGAATAATTACCTCGCCAAGTACTGGCGTTATGGCAAGTATCCTTCTCGGAGCTCGTGGCGTCTTTCCGGTATTTCTGTAAGCGAAGCATCCGTTAGCATTCCTATAGGAATACAAAAATTCCGGGCCGCGCTGGTTAGCAACGAGGCTATATCCAGTCCTGCTGTCTCGGACCAAAACATCAATGGCCGGTCCTATCCTTTCTACAATCCGGCTAAGAGCCGTATTACGGAGGCCACATGTTCCAACGCCGGAGGCTCGAGACGCGCATCTGGTATCGCCCGCGGAATAGAGAAAAATCAAAAACCATCTTCTAATAGTGAGATTACCGTGCCGATACTGGAGAATGAAAGCGCCATGTCTTCCCAGCTCGATGTCAGATTCATGGTTTACCGAAAGCGGGACGCTCGGAACACGTCTGACGATGATCGCCTGAGGCGTAGCGGAGAGACGAACGAGACGACACTGACAGCGGTGCCGAATTCCAGCATGTCCGATAGAGATGACGCCTGGTCGACTATTCCTGATACGGGTTCAAGGCCGCTCTCTCACCGTGCATCCTGGAAACAACTTTTCACCTTGAGCAATTCGGACGGTTCCTCCCATACTCTCACCCAACGCCTGAAGAAACTCAGGCTGCGGAGATGGGTGAGGAGGGTGTGCTTCAAGACCAGAGCCCGTTTTGAACTTGTGGGCAAACCCGTGGCGTCGGCTAGACTCCCTAGTGAGAAAGCCCCACGACGCATATGGCGGCGGAGGAACAAGAGAAAAACGGCCAGGAACGTGAGGGAATACCTCAGACGGAAACGTAATAGGCGTTGGAGTGTTGGTAAATCTCTGGCGCTCGCCAAGAAGCGGGCGATGGGGCGAAAGACGATGACGGATCGCTTCTTAGGCTCTTTATCGGAGAAAAAGAGCTTGCAGTTGAGATTCTATAGGTCGAGGATGGAGAGCCCGGTTCCGATTATTCACGAGCGAGCCCGATCTTGTCCTGCTGATATGGGCTTGTGAAGTGGTCCTGTTTGTTAGTGACTCCTGGATCTCAGCAGATCGTACAGGAGGAGGTTTGTTCAGTGGTAATGGGACGGCAGTGTTTATTTGTTAAAGGGTTGCGAGGAACACGGCATCCTGAAGACGTGTTTGTGAACAAGCCCCGGAATTACGCCGTATATATGAGTCGATAGATAATTACTATGGTATACATAGGTGAACGAAACCTGTCGCATTATACGTGATCAGAAGCCATCCTGAGGACGGCTGATTAGGTATTGCAAACCGGAACGAATGGCCACCACACATATCTGCGACACATGACTAGTGAAGGTCCCCTTCACGATGCCATTTTTCTCCTGGGTTGATACCATGGTATTACAGAGTCTCCTCGCAGTGTACCAGGGCCGAATGGCGTCGGATCCATATCAGGTACTCGATTCCTTCTAGTCCGACATGGAAAAGCCGAATCCGTCCGACTGTACGGATAGAGGGCTCCGTCGATGGTGACCCTTTTAGGGGCTCGCTGGCTTTTATTTGCGGGAGGGACAGACCTACCTTGGTATTAGGTACCATTCATGGCCCCAACACCAGGTCGCAATTCTACAGTCTGTTCACGATCTTAAGCTAGTATAAATATATCACTGCGTGCGGAAGGATTTGTCAACCTGAATCACCATTCAAGAGGTTGTAAAGAGGCGTAACTAAAGGCGCATGTCCACGCAGCTGGTCAGCAGACATCCCCGCCCCCCTCGCCTCCGGAATCAAGACCTTATCTACGCCGTAGCTTCTCATGTGCCCCATCATCTCTCTTATACACAGTACTCCGTAGCCTTTTTTGGAATCACCTGACATCCGTGCTTCATTTTCCGGGTCGTCCACCCCGCCCATCCCTACAAAAGCCGGAGAATCTCCATTATGGTCATTCATTCCTTCATACCGCCTCAGCTTGTCCCGGCCTATTAGAATCTCCACCAACAAGACAAGACGGGATATTCCCCATGTTCTAGGGCTGTAAACTTGCCATCACGATCATCCAGTAGCACTCGGGACAAAATCAGGTTGAGCCCGGCTCGACTTGATAACTCTCTGGACTTGCTTCTCAGTTTCATCCCAATCTTCCGGGCTCAGAGGGACCAAGTCAATTTGAAGATCCTTCGCAATTGCCTGCAGAGCATTGAAGCTCTTTCTGTTGGAGATGAAAGTGATGCTCACGCCCACACGGCCAAAGCGACCGGTTCGTCCGATTCGGTGGAGATACGTTTCTGTATCGTGAACGGAGTCTCCAATACCCTTCATTGGAATGTCGTAGTTGATCACCATGGACACAGTAGAAACGTCGATGCCACGGGCGAGAACGTTCGTTGTGATGAGCACCTTGGATTTTCCAGTTCGGAAGTCGTCCAACAGAGAGTCTCGTTCACTACCTTCGTACGCGCCGTGGAGGACAGATACTTTGTGACCGTCTTGGACCATGTTTTGCTGGATCTTAGTCGCACTCTCGCGAGTCTGCAAAAGTCAGCATGCGCTACAAATATAGCATGTCACCACTCCATACCTTGACAAAAATGATGGAGGAGCCAATATTCATGAGTCCGTAGAGCTGGCAGAGAATGCTATACTTCTCTGACTCTGAGGGGCAATCCATATACATTTGGGAAATACCCTTGACCGTAAGTTCCTGGACTTTCAGCTGGATTATGTTCGAACTAGGAGCATATGTCTCCGCGTATTTAAACACCTTGTCGGGAAACGTGGCGGAGAAGAGAAGGATCTGAATGGTCTTTGGGAGCATGCTGCGATGCGAAGTTAGCACATGTAGCAACGCGTAGGTGGAATTTGGGTACCGACCCCTTGACTCTGGAACATTGGTCACCCATGCCTTGCTGATCCAGCATATTGTCGGCCTCGTCGATAACAAGAACCTTCAGTGCGCTGGTATCAAACATACGTCGTCGGATTAGATCCATGACCGTTCCCGGAGTTCCAACAACTATAGCCTTATCGACACTTCCCCCACGCGGAATGGAGCCGGGAATAGCGGCTGCAACCTCTAGGTTCTCGAAAAATTGTCCAATGTTGGTAATGACAGATTTGATCTGTTGGGCCAGCTCACGACTAGGAGCTAGTAGCAGGGCCTGAGGCGTATTGGGTTGGCTGAAATCGACGCGAGAAAGAACGGTAACAACAAAGGCGGCTGTTTTTCCGGTTCCTGATTGCGATTGGGCAATCATATTCCGAGGGGGGTTGGCAAGCATTAGGGGGAGAGCCTTTTCTTGAACTTTGGAGGGCTTCAGGAATTTCAAAGCGTTCAGTCCCGAGAGGACCTCGGCCGGCCTGACAGAAAAAGTTGGTGACGGCGACAGGAAGGTATGTAGGGACGGGACTTACAATCCAAGCTCTTCGAACGTGGAAACGGAGCCCAGTGGGCTTTCCGTATCTTTCTGAAGGTCGCTGAGTTTGACTTGTACATCGTAACTGTTGTCTTGGAGGTTGGAGGTAGGCGGAGCTGCCTCGGCGTCGGCGTTCGCCACCGGTTGATCAGGTTGGTCGGCCATGGTGATGCTCGTGTCAGGCGCACAGCCGCCGGACAATAGGGAGCTCGGGACAGCGAAAGACCGTGGCGCCTTCGAGTTAATACGCAATCGTGAACAAGTGGACGGGGCGACCGCGGTCAGGACGGCGGCCTCAAGGTCGGCACTTGAATGATAGCGATCGGGACACTACAGGAAGGAGGCCCGTTGTTCTTCTGAACATGCGAATATGCAAATGTAATGAAAGGGCGTCCGACTTTTGAAGAACAAGGATTCGGAGCTCTGATTGAGTCGACTGGCGGGCAGTATTATTTTGGTGGGGCAGAGGATAATAGAGGGGTGCCTGTACTCGGTACCTAGGTCGGTACCGGTGCGGCAAGCGCCTTCGGGGCGTTTCTATGCAATTACGCCACATAACGGCGCTTGAGAATCCGCGTTTATGGAGCAGTCACGTTACCGCGCACAGTGGCTGCCGGTGATTATGTACATATAAGGTACCTAATCGAGGGTAAGATTGGGAATGATACTTATATTTATAGGGCAATATCGTTATGATCCTGGTATCGGTACGTAATGTGTACCTGTCTCATACTTCTCCGGATACCTAGATCCGAGTGCCACCTGGCAGATCAGAGAGCTGGCTGTTGACGGCTGGGTGGCGGCCCCACGCAGACGCCTACTCCAGCGCCCTACGTATCTCCGAAACGGAAGACGCCGGTGCCCCAGATGGGCTGTGTCGTGGTCGTCGTAAGTGCTTCTATTATCGTGTCGTTGCGCTCCAGATGCAGCCTAGCATCTCATTGCTTGCTCCGCAAGACCAACGACCCGTTATCATCATCCGCCGCTTCGTTGTGTTTATACTATGGCCTTTCAGCTTGGGGCGATTGTGGCCTGGTCTTCACTGAAATCCGATTGCCTGCGCTGCGCAATTCCACCCCATTTCGCATGTTGAATATTGCCTCGTCTTCTCTCTGAGTTCGCGGTATGGCCGAGGCAGAAGTCGCACCAACATTTGGTGCTGAACTGAAGGTGAGTCGTCTCTCAGGCTATCATTGTCTCTGCCTGTGAGCGTCTGTTTATCTGTCGCATCGCTGGTAGGGCGTGGACGGTGGCAAGGTACTGACTGACCCCGTTGCCTCACTACAGGATGGCTTTAAACCCGCCAACTCCTGGGTTTCTAACGGCATCGCTTGGCTCGACGATATCCAGAGCTTCTACCGAGAACGAAGTGCCCTTGAAAAGGAGCACAGCGCAAAGCTAAATGCGCTAGCTAAGAAATACTTTGAGAAGAAAGCGAAGAAATCTACGAGCCTTAGTGTTGGCGATACGCCCACTATGACACCCGGTTCTCTCGAAAACGCCTCTATGACGATATGGAACACCCACTTGATGACGCTTGAAGCACGAGCAAATGAGCACGAACGCTTTGGGACCGAGTTGATACATAAAGTTGCCGACCCTCTCAAGTACTACGCTACTAAGTTTGAAGAACTGCGCAAGCGTCATTCGGAATACGCTGTCAAACTGGAGACGGAGAGGGAGTCTTCCTATGCCGACCTGCGCAAAGTCAAGACGAAATACGATGCTGTTTGTCAAGAAGTCGAGAGTAAGCGCAAAAAGTCAGAAAGCTCCTTTGACAAAACTAAGGCGCAAAGCAATTACCAGCAACAACTTCAGGAAATGAACAATATGAAAAACACGTACCTCATAGCTATCAACGTGACCAATAAGCAGAAGGAAAAATATTATCACGAGTTTGTACCGGAGGTATTAGATAGTCTTCAAGACTTATCAGAATTCCGAACCATCAAACTCAACTCCATATGGACCATGGCAGCAACCCTTGAGGCAACAATGCTGACCCAAAGCAATGCGCTAATGGATCACTTGTCCCAAGAAGTTGCCCGTAACCTTCCGCATCTCGATTCTATGATGTACATACGCCATAATATGGGTGCTTTCCAAGAACCCCCAGACAAGGCATTCGAGCCAAGCCCAGTGTGGCACGACGACGATACTATGGTCACAGATGAAGCTGCCAAGATATTCCTACGTAACGTCTTGAATAAGTCAAAGAGCCAGCTAGGAGAGCTAAGGAGAGAGGCCGATAAGAAGAGGAGGGAAGTCGAAGGGGTGAAACGTATAAAGCAGAGGGTCCGTGAAGGGACGGAGAAGAAAGATGAGGTTGTAGTCGTTGGGCATCTGTTTGCCTTGCAAGAAGACCTACATCAAATCGACCGCAAACGTTTGACGGCGGAAGTTGAGACGTCCACTATAACGTCTTTGGTTGGGGACGTTACGCTGGGAGCCAAGAACCACAACTTTAAATCCCAGACGTTCAAAATCCCGACCAACTGCGACTTGTGTGGTGAACGCATATGGGGCTTGTCGGCAAAGGGATTTGATTGTAGAGATTGTGGTTATACATGCCACAGCAAGTGCGAGATGAAAGTCCCAGCCGAATGCCCTGGGGAATTGTCAAAAGAGGAGCGCAAAAAGAGCAAGGCGGATCGCCAGGCGGCCGCGGGAGCTCCACTCAAGCCCCCTACCGGGACCCCAGAACATGTTGCGGAGCTCCCGGATCTCACCCGATCAAACACCATGAATTCTTTGAGCTCTGGATACGCGGCCAGTGCTCATCGGTCAATCAGCGGCCAGGTGGCCAACACACGTTCCTCTTCTGAGGATGCGATCCCTGAACTTCCAGGTTCGCGACCTGCTGCTCGGAAGCCCCGACTAGTTGCTCCCCCTCCTTCCGCATATGTTAGCGAGCTTCCTGGAAGTTCTATCAACGGATCCGGCTCAACAAAAGCAAATGAGCAAAAGGGGAAGATGCTCTATGCTTTTGAAGCTAGTGGCGAAGGCGAAATAAGTGTCGCCGAAGGCCGTGAGGTGACTATCTTAGAGCTAGACGGTACGCGACCAACCCCTATTCCCCATACAGAACATACACTGACACTCTCCTGTAGATGGATCCGGTTGGGTAAAAGTCCGTTCTGGACACGAGGAAGGCATCGTGCCGGGAACCTATCTCGAGATCTTTGCAGCTCCTATTGCAACTCAGGACACGGGGTCGTCTCAGAATCGGCCCGGATCTACATATTCAAACTCAGGCTCGTCTGTCGGTGCAGCAGCGCCGTCGGTCAAGAAGAAGGGACCAGCTGTTGCCCCTCGTCGCGGGGCCAAGAAACTAAAATACGTGATTGCACTATACGATTATACGGCGCAGGGCGACACGGAACATAATATGACGGAAGGGGAGCGTTTTGTACTCATTAAAGATGATCCGGGAGACGGTTGGGTTGAAGTCGAAAAGGGCGGCGCAACGAAAAGTGTGCCAGCAAGCTATGTCCAGGTGGCAACGGGTTAAAAGCTTGATCAACGGCCGGATCCATTATCCAAAGGCTTCTGTGAAAAGCGAGTGTTATTCCTGCAGTGGACAACGTAGCAACGCATAGCATTGTACAGCAAGCGGCAGATTGAGGAGATATAATCATTATACGATACATAGATGAAGAGAAGAGATGAGATGAACGAAACAGGTACGCAGTCCGGCATACTCACACCGTATTAATACCACTCATCGCAACCTTTTAAACCTTTGCCTTTCATCTCGCCTTGTGTCTTGCTAGATGTGGAAGAACGGCTTGTCTGTCCGAGGATCGTACGACAGAGCAGCCAGTGGTGAAGGCACACCCGTTGCACCAGATGACGTTGGGTGCTTCCGCACGGGAGCATGGAGTTTGCTCATCTATGGTGACGGCATGTCCATCCTCGGCAGAGAGCAACGTTGGCATTCGAGGCTTCTCCTAAGCGGTCCCACGCTTGCCTGTCCTGAGCACAAGAACAACGACGGAAGGAGGCCAGGCATACCGAGAAGTGACGTGACTGAGCGTATCAATCACGCCCCAGACGCGGAAATACTCACACAACGAAATCACCAGACCCCGGCCCGAATGCCAACTAAGGTGAGCATGTTCCGCATCTGTGCAATCTCGTGCCGTCTAACCTACCCTGTCATGTCCCTAGAATCTCACAAACGCCCGCCACGCCCCTTACGACCATTACATCACCGCGAATCCAACCGCCATCCTCGAGACGACATCAAGAAAGCCGAAAAGAAAAAAAGTTAAAAAAACACCCAACGTCGCGCCGTGAATCCATCAAGTCGAGAATCCGCGGCCATAGGCGCACCACGCTAAGGATGGCTCCCAGCCACGGGATCTACACAGCATTCATCACGCTCGCCGTCTACGCGATCATCGTCTCCGGCACCCCGGGCTCCATGCGCCTGCTCGCCCGTCAAGACGAGATAGCGAGATCGTGCGACCACAACTGCATCACCGGCATCGTCGCGGGGATCATCGGCCTGCTATGCGTCGGCATCATCCTTCTCTGCATCTGGCCGTGTCAGCCGAGATTGACCTAGACAGCGCCCACCCCAAGTCAAAAGACACAGCAACATCTTAAGTCCGAACAACGACGGCACAGAAGAGTTCGAGGTGCAGAAACAAAAACGATGCGCTAAGAGACACGGGAAACCGAAGAATCCGCAGGGCGCGCTGGAAGGGAGACCTCGAGTATTTTCACGGGGCCCGTTTCCCCATCGGGAGGTGCAGGCGGCGGTCTTTGTGCTTTTTTAGGCAGAATAAATGGGGGGTTTTTGTTCAACTTTTCCTTTACCGGGGAGATGGCATAGGTTAGGTAGTCTGCGCGGTAGATCGCTCGTAACCGGGTAATATGTGGCCTTTTTGTTTGAATTATTCCGTATATACACGCGCACACCCCCCGTTACTCTCAGATAATATCGATCCTGCTTCCGGTAATCTGTCCGTCTCCGTCCGTCTACTATAGTCAGCTTAGGACGTTCAGCGTTCAAGCGCGGCGTTGCAGAGTAGGACAGTGCCAATGAGATCCCCCTAGAAACTAGAAGAAAAGACAATAACTAGATGCTTCTCTTCCATGATGCGAACTCTCTTATCATACGCATTACTCCTCGGGTCAAGCGTCTGCTCCGCAGACAGGGGAGCCACGGAACCAGCTGCCTCGTCAGAGCATCCAATCCCCGAGACCTGTCCCTGGATGCCAGCCATCCAACAAGCGATCCAAAAACCCCAGTTGCGAGTATGCGCAAGCCCGGACTACATCCGTAATCTATTCCTGTCTAACCCGCCCCGGCCCTCCGCCTCCTCGTGGGCCGGCCCCGAGCACTGCGTGAACAGGACGTGCATATTCTCCAACGCGGAGCAAAACGGAGGCATCTCGTTAATTACAAGCCCACAATATGCCCGCATCCTGCAGGAGTACCCTTTCGTCGCTGACGCCGGCGCATATCCGCCGCCCTTCAGCATCGAGGAGATAGAAGGGAAGGGCCGCGGCCTGCGCGCGAACCGGTCTATCGCCAAGGGCGAAGTGCTGATGGTCAGGGGGCCGACGCTGGTCGCGCAGACAGAGGCGCTCATCGAGATGGAGATGACGGTTCTTGATAGGAGTAAGCGAACCACGCGAACAAGGCACCTTTCGCCTCCCGGTGATCATGGCAAAAGGGGGTATTTTCATGGTTTTCTTTCTAACGGTTGATCTGGTTTGCGTCAGTGTACGATATCGCCATGGCACGGCTTACCGAAGACCGCCGAGCGGCCTTCCTGGCGCAGATGGGCCGCGGTGTGAGCGGCAAGATCAGCACGAATAGTTTCATGATGTTCGTCCACGGTGCCGGCGAGAAATCTGGCCACTTGGCCTGTTACCCTGATATTGCGCAGTTCAACCACGACTGTCGACCAAAGTAAGTCCATCCCTTGTCATTCTCCCTACTCGCCACTCTTTCGCGTAACTCCCTCTACCTTATAAATAGACTAGGCATTGGCGTAAAGGAAGGCGGGAGAAGAGAAATATGACTTTCGACGGAAATGCTGATGGGGTGGCATGTATACGACAGCGTCCATTATCGCCTCAACAACATGACCATGACAGCCGTTGCCGTCCGCGACATCCAGCCGGGCGAGGAGCTGAGCGTCAGTTACATCAACGTTTTCCTGCTGTCAAGAGAGCGAAAAGAGCGCATTCGCAACTGGGGGTTTGAATGCGCGTGCGCGCTGTGTCAGGGGACGAGGGATAGGACCATAGCTGTGAGCCTCAAATTTCTTTCCCTTTGGTTCAGTCCGTGTTTCCTTTGGAAGGGTCAGGGATCTCCCTTCGCTAAACATGGAAAAATAAAACCCTACGTTGCGTCTACTAATTGAACTATCCGTCTTGCCCCAATCAGTCCGACAGGCGCCTCCGTCGCATCAAGGAGCTGAAAACCAACCTGGACAACTTCAACAGTGTAAAAGTAACAGCCGAGGACGGGGTCGAATACGTGGCGCTCCACGAGGAAGAAGGGTTGTATGCACAGCTCGGCACTGCTTATACCCGTGCCGCGCTCAACTTCGCCCTATTTGGCGACGAGGAACAGTCCCGGGAATATGCGCAGAAAGCGGCAGAACAGCTGAGTATAGAAAAGGGGCCCGAGTCCGAGGATGCGCAGACGATGAGGAATCTGGCGGCGGATCCGAGGGCGCATTGGGGCTGGGGGAAGCGGAGGACAGTCGACGAGTAGCGTTATTGGCCTTTGCTTTTTTACCTTCGCAGAGAGGATTTGAGGCCCATAGGCAACTGAGCTTCGGGTCCATCTCAAGCAATATTGATCCCAATAGATCACCTTTTACCTATTCTGTACGGGATACCGTAAAATGACCAAAGACTTTCCCTCCCTTGCGCTCGCCGAAGACGCAATGGGAATACCCAGGGCCTAGATAATTATCCCGCCAGTTACCCCAACTACAGTAAGCGCTGTAATAACCGCCTCCAATTGCGTCTCAAATCGGAAGGTAGCTGTATTTTCGGCGCCGGGACAGCGAGCGTCGAAGTGCACAAATCGCTTCGGTCATCGGTCATGGCATGTGATTTCATCGCGGATACGGGTTTTTCCTTGGCCCTTCGCCTACATACCACGAAGTATTCCGTCAATATACGTACAGCCACAATGTCGGCCCACGATACGATGCGGGCCGGCAGCCCATCGCCATCCTCCCGTTCCTCGCGGTCCTAGCGCACCAACGGCTCGGGTAGTAGGATTCGGGAATTCATGGTACGGGCGGGGCTCCCGCGGCAACTTACGCATTGCAAGTTGCCTTGCAATTCAGGAACCGCCGGATTGCGGCGCAGCCAGGGTGTGCGGCCCTAACGACGTGTTCCAGATCAGCCTGTCGGTAAGTTGCGCCGCTCGCTTATCCGATGGATACGAGTGGAAAAGTCGAACTTCCGGAACACTAGGTAGATATGTAGCAGCAGCGCTACGTGAAAGCGCTGTCTAGTGATCTGCGTTTATCGCACGGAGTAGGAATAGACCTCCTTTTAGCCCCAGGAATACCAACACGCCTACGGAACACCCACGGAAGAAACACGAAACACACCACCGGTAGGTCCGGCGACTTGAGGCAAACACTGCCCACAAGATAAACAGCGAGTGTCGTAGGGAAAAAACATAGTTTTAGGGGTAACTGAGTACACCTTCAGAGATTTGGAGCACCGGGATGCGAGACTGGGATGCGAGGTTGGGATGCTCGAGTGAACATGCGAAGTTAGGAAAGGCTGAGGCATCCAGAGTCCTGCCAGAAGGCTCCCTAGGGCATTCTCGCCCGATTTTGGCCGAGGTAACTATTTACAGATCAACAATCGTCGTGCGAGTACTTGGCCAGTCGCAGCAAATCCAGGTGCGCCGTGAACCGGCCGTGAACGGTGAATAATGACATCTGATGAGATGTCATAAAAGGCATGGGTTTCTCATATTCCGCCTTCCTTCTAACCTTTAAAAATCTTAGATAGTCGCAAGGTCCCCCCCCTTTAACCCCTTGACTCTTAGATAGGGGGTAGAGATGGTGCTTTCAAGTACATAAGCAGTAATACCTGGCGACATCAGCAAAAGCATAGCGCGTTGGCTCCCCACGGGCATCTCGGAACAAAGCCCAAAAGCCAGGCAGCGGAAGACCGCGCATGCCCTCCATGGATTGAACCTAAGTGCTATTTCTTTCCACGGCGATTACTTGTTAGGGGAACCGAAATATACTTGGGAGTCCTAGGGAACAGATCAAGGATCCCAGAGAAGGATGGGGTGAGATCTGGACTTGAAATACCTGGTTGTTGCATGCTGAGTCAAAGTGGCGCACTGATTACTCAAGTTGTTGTGAGTTGCTGTAAGCAGCTACCTGCTCTTAAGAGTAGGTAGGTAGGTAGGTAGTGTAGAAATTTCGCTGAGGCCAAACGCCATGTCAAAGGTGTGCGGATCGGTGGGCGTATTGTTACCTCCCCCACTACCTGCACTTTAGAAAGTCACCGAGCCGACTCTCCTTTTCCTGAAAATGGAGGACGGCAGTAGGTGGACCTCTTCTCGCTATGGCATGGAATTGCCTTGACGACAAGTCGACTGATGGGTCAGGCAGTGACTCCAGAAAGGTAGGCATCACTCACTAAGTATTTAATCAAGTCAGTAGGGCACCAGATAATTTCCGAGACGCTGGTGGCAGCATGAAGATGCGAAAGGGGGTGATTTGCGCCGATCAGCAGTCGGTGACCTGCGAAGTACCTATCGAGGTCCCTGAGTTACAGAAACGGGATGCAACGCCCTGCACTGCGTAGATAGATAAATCGACGAGATTCGCGACGACTTTAGTTTAAGATATACGCAAGTAGGTTGCTGTTCATCTTCATATGCTATCCGTCATTAGCGTACTGCTGTAAATGGCCCATGTCTGTCTACTGGATACCTATCATGGCAGAGAGATTGATCGTCTGCGTGCCTCAAGCCCACCTACGCGAGATGTGTGTATGCGGCGATTCATGGGAGTACCTACAGGCCATACCCCGTCCATGTACCCTGCCGCGCAATACACCCCGGTATTAATATATAGGAGGGGGTTAGTCTGTAGTTAGTCTGTAAGAGCCAGTTCATTTGGATAAGTTGTTCTACGGCACTGTAGGGGACCCACCTTACAACTTCCCTCCTACAACACACTTTTCAAAGGCACATCAGCAGCACTTACGGCTCGTCTTTTCGTCTAAAGTGTTTTATTTACAACCTCATATTCTTCCGACTTTCTTTCAATGCCACCTGCTCATAGTACGAGGGCTAAGACCCTTGCGCAGAATCTTAGTACTCTGGGTATGGATTCCAACCCAGGTCCTACAGGGTTAACTGCATCGGAGCATCTTCAAGCAGCAATGCTTCGCCAAGATGAGCAAAATGAGGGACCCAATATCACTTTAGGCCAGTCTACTGCTGTGGATACAGCTGATGTCGTACAAAGAGTCGAAAAACGAATCAGAGCCGACTCGGGTGGCGCTTCGTTTCCTACTGAAGAAGAGCTCGTTCGTCGTGAGCTTGCACTTCGCCTTCGCAAACTACAGCGAGAGGAAGAAGAAGAAGAGCGTTTAGGCCGTCGGGCTTTAGAAGGGCATGGCACTGGAACTCAATTCCAAAACCATGAGTCGGGGACTGAATTTCAAGAGATCCGTGAGTATCCCTCTATCGTGACGGAGACAGCTCGAAAATTTCCTAGCGTCGATCCGAAGTACGTCCTTGCCATTTATAAAAATGAGCTGGACCCGATGAATTTGATCAAGCTACGCACTGGGGGCTATATATCTGTTACCGCCTCGCAGCTTCATGCAAGCTCAACAACCGGCCACATTACGATGATTGCACCATTGGCAAAAATTGAAGCCTACGGCACAGACATCAGCCTTTGGGCTTATTGTTTTACGACATACGTTGCCATTTATGGCCAATTGTTTCCAGAACACTTGCACGTTGTTCGCGCGATGAATGACTTTTTACGTCGCGTTTTCGAGTTAGCTACGGTACATGAGCTTCGACCGGTCATTAGTTTTGCTGCCAGCCGAATCTGACTTTGCAACATCACTCCACACAAAGCACAGTTGTGGTCTGAACGAGATCCAGATTGGGAGGCAAGGACCATCAGGTTATCGAAACACAGATTGAGAGCGATCTTCAATTACGCCGCATTTCAGAAGTTGGAGCCGATATACAACTTCTGAGCTCGCCTCTCGGTTTAGTTCCTAAAAGTGATGGTGGGCTACGTCGTATCCATCACCTCTCCTTCCCTGAAGCCGATTCGGTTAATGATCGTATTCAAGTTGATTATGGCACATTGAAATATACGACCATTCAAGACATTTTCAACATGATACGGAAAGCAGGACCAGAAGCTTACATCATTAAGAAGGACCTCAAAGATGCTTTTCGACACATTCCGGTATCGCTACAGCATCGGTGGTTACTCGGTTTTACTTGGAAAGGCCGACGGTATCACGAGAATTGCTTACCGTTTGGCCTTCGTACTGCACCTTTTTTATTTAATTTGTTCGCAGAAGGGTTTCATTGGCTTTTGCAAGCCTTATTGCCTTATTTAGACCTGGCGCATTATCTCGATGACTTTATTTTTATTCTTCCATCTTCTCTTCGAAACCGCACAGACGATGTACATCGTATGTATCGCTGGCTGTCAAAAGCTTTAGGCTTAACCCCAAACCCAAAAAAAGATGGTGAGGGTACGTGCCTAGATGTCCTTGGCATCGAAATCGATTCGGTGCTGATGGTTGCTCGTCTATCAGCCGTCAAGCTTGATAAAGCCTCCCGGATAGTGAACGAGATGTTACATAAGACAGTTGTCTCTCGTCGTCACATTGAACGAGTTGTGGGTTACTTAGGCTTTTGTTCTTTGGTTGTGCCTATTGGCCGCGCGTTTCTTGTTAATCTTTGGGGCTTACTTGCCAATTTCGGTTCGAAATCGCATCGGCCTCTACCTCAAGTAATCATCGCAGATTTACAGTGGTGGCGCGATTTTTTGCATGAGTTCAATGGCATTCACCTACTTGTCGACGTAAATAGGCCTTCTTATCATCTGTTTACCGACGCGTCAGGTGTAGGATTGGGAGGATTCTGGTACGAAGCCGATCCTGCTCAGAGCAACTGGCTAGACCGCCTTCCTATCCCCGAGGCACAAGCTTTTAGCCATCGTCGAACTGCAACCGAAGCGGTAACGGACATCAATACTGCCGAGATCGTGGCTATTCAGATGGCTTTTCGGCGTTGGTGTCACGACTGGGTCTCTGGAATAGTTGTCATTCATACAGACAATACGACAGCCGAGACAGGTTTGGTGAATGCATCTACACGCAATTCGCTATCGCTTAATGCACTACGAGATATTTTAATTGTAGCTGCTAGCTTGGATATTCGTTTCCAAGTTCGTCGCGTTTCTTCGTCAGGAAACGGGTTGGCTGATGCGCTGTCACGCTTCGATGTCGATACAATAGCTAATCTCTGTCCTTCATGGCAGAACCTTTTACAGGCTATCCGACACAACGGTTCATAAATCGAGTGTCTAGAGTTTCTACGGACTCAGATTATATTCGTTTATTATGGGCAGGGATAGCGGAGTCGACTCGTCGGGGATACGAATCTGCGATAGTTAAATACGAGGACTGGTGTTCAGAACGGAATCTTACTCCCTGGCCTGCATCCGAATCGGTACTTGCTCGATACGTGTTCGAAAGGGCTTTCGGCCGGGCGCAAGGCCGTATCCAAGGCTCGACTTTACTATCCTATATGTCAGCTCTACGTTCAGTCCACGTGGACCTTTTACTTGACACGTCAGTGTTTGAGAGCCCACACATACGCCGCCTTATCCAAGGCGCCACTTATCTTTTTCCTCATTCGATACGCGCAAGTGTAAAACACCCTATTTCGATCGAGCTGCTGGGCCAGCTGGTGTCTGCACAGGCTATTCGTGGTGAACATTCTCAAAACACGCTGGTGGCTAACGCAGCATTCACACTGGCATGGCATGGGTTTTTACGACTTGGTGAGATAACGCACACTGACTGAGACGTTGCCGACACGTATCAGTTTGAAGCAATCGGCTTGACGAAAGCTTGTGTACAGCCATCTACATCAGGAGATTATTTTCGTTTATTGCTTCGTAGAAGCAAAACTGACAAAGACCAAGCTGGTGTTAGTATTGTCATTAGAGCCACGGATGGCCCAGCATGCCCAGTTTTTCACATGAAACAGTTGCTTAACTGGGATATGAACCCGTCACATACCGCAGACCCTACACCTCTTTTTCGAACTACAGCCGGCGCGTTTTCGAGATCACGGGCTTTAGCAATACTCCATTGCCGTCTGGCTAACCTGGGTATCCCACGAGGGACATATTCAGGTCATAGTTTCCGCCGAGGGGCTGCACAGCATGCTCATAACACTGGTATGAGTGATGGAGAAATTAAACTCCTAGGGCGATGGTCATCCGATTCGGTAAAACGTTACTACAAGACTTCATCTGCCAATCTGCTGCGCTTGCAGAGACGCTTCGTTTTCGGTGCGGAAACGTGACAAACTTGCTACTACTACCGATGCAGGTGTGTTTTCATTGATACTATCAGTGAGAAAATTTCTCGATTACGAATCGGTAATACAACGTTTCCTCCCCTCCTGGCCTCGTTATTTACTCGGTTTCATATCCGTCACCTTCTTCCTCAGCAATCATTCTTAGGCGTTCGTGGCCAGCCTGGATGGCGGCACGTAGAGCTTCTATACTGCGTTAATATAAGTGACGGGATCGGGATGTGCAAAACGTACTGCCTGTTTTCTTGAATTGGAGAAGGGTACGACGGTCCCGATTGTCATACGGACACGTGACAACTCCTCCTGTACTAACCTAACCGCTAGCAAACACAGCACCGAACCCCGAACATCGCCGTAGTCGGGCTCGCGAT